>JAPYZE010004205.1:0-11174 GCA_030522805.1 Leptomastidea abnormis
AAAAAAAAAAAAACAAAAAAAAAAAAAAAAAAAAAAAAAAAAAAAAAAAAAAAAAAGCGTGAGTCTTGTCTCATTAGCGGACAGTCCCATCACCTGCCATCGGCTGTTTAGCCGGGGATCCGTATCCCATGGGGAGTTGGGCTTGGGAGGGAGCGACCCCGTAGCCGAGCATCGGTCCACCCGCGGCCACCATCTGGGCCTGCTGGCTCATATCGTATACCGGATAAGCCTGCTGCTGCTGCTGTTGCTGCTGTTGAGCCATAGGTGTCGGACGAGATGGAGAGCCACCAAGCGCCGCTCTGATACTATCGTTGAGATCGTCAAATGCGCTTTTCGGCTGGGCTGGTGAGGCCGAGCGTGGCGTGCCACCCGGAACACCAGGTTGAGGTGGTCTGGGCGGTGGTGCGCCAGTAGAATCGCCGGCGATACCATCTGCGTTGACTCCGAAAAAGTTGGCCGTCTGGGCTTGAGCTTCTCCTGGATGATGGTGATCGGCTGTGCCCGGGGGAGCCGAGGATGGGAAATCGGAGGCGAAGGGATTCGGAATGCCAGCTCCTGTGGCGGCTGCTTGCGTAGAAAGTGACCAAGCCGCAGTTTGCATTGGTTAGTATTGGTTGCAGTAATAGTTGAAGAAATTGATTGTGACAGATTTATTTATTCATAGAGATGGTGATATGGTTATTTGTTAGACCGTGAAATTATGCGGATAGGATCGTTTGAAGAAATTCAAAGTGAGAAGGGGATTTTTGATATTATGTAGAGCGATATTTCGGCGCACACCCATTTAGGCCAGCCATGATATGCGAGGTTTGAAAGAAAGAAAGAGAAAAAGAAAGAAAGAAAGAAAAGATATAGATTAGCCCTTAGTGATTGTCGCTTTTGTTGCAGTTATGTATATTTTCAAGCCTATGAATCTCGCACGATGCCACGCTTTGATTTCTTATTTCTTCTTTTAATCGGCTCCCTGTGACTCGAGTAATTTTTCGCTAATTTAGCATACCAATACCTAGCGATAAATTTCTCGGTGGTGAATAGAGAAGGTATATATGTAAATATGCATTCAAATGATTGTTTATGAGATGAGGGGGGGGGTGATAAGGGGAGTGATTATGATTACGACGGGCAAACTATGATCTAAGCTAATTATGGAATTTCTAAATGATAACACCGTGTTCATTTAAATATGTTTGATACTGCATGTACACCTGATAAAGTATATTAATGTGATGATAAAATTAGTATATAAGTAATGTAAATAGAAGAGATAGAGAGAATGATATGTATAATTAGAAATAGATGTAGTATAGAGTATATTACGTATGTATAAGTAATAAAGACAAGAGAAATTCATTATAATTTGCAAGTAGGCAATGATTTCTCTCAACATGTTAATAACCCACATTTGCAAAAGAAAAAAAATATATAAAGAAAAAAGAATTATAAGGTAATGTACAGGCTCAGCGGTCAACCGACACAACTAAATCGGATGCTATGGGTTATTCATAATAGATATAAATAAGAGTCTGAGGGAGATAAGAGAGAGAGATGCGTTTGATATAGACCGCAAAGTGGCATTTGCGGCAACTCTTTCGCCCTACTCACCAGTCTGCTGTTCTTGGCTTCCAAAGACGGACGAGAAGTTGTTATCTGTAACAAAGTTATTAGTTGCCGGTGCTGCCATGGCGAAACCTATAAAACCAAAAATCAAAAGAAAAAAAATGTGCATGGATGAAACTGAAATAAAATTAAAAGTATTCAAAATAAATCAACATGTAAAAAAGAAAAGAAGCTGACATTGTTATATAACATGTACAATATTTATTTTATGATATATTTTCCATTGAAATATCTCAATAAATAAATAAATAAATAAATAAACTGTACATTTTTAAGTACCAATGTCATTCGTGAATCAAAACATGATGATTGGTGAATAAAATAAAAAAAGATGAAGAAATAAAAAAAAAAATGAAAATTCCTGTATTTACCATTACCATTAGTCATCCACATATTATTCTGTACCGGTGCTGGTTGTGCTGTAACAACAGCAGCTGCAGCAGGCTGGGGTGCTCCGAACATGTCGGCGAATGGATTTCCTGCCAATTGTAATAAATCATCCGACGCTTTCTGCTGGTGCAAGCACGAGTGTCATGAAACAACGACCATTTGTATTCAATAAGATTTATATAATTGTAAAAAAAAAGATAATAAGTATCGATATAATATAAAATTTAATTTAAACAAAAAAATGATATTGAATTGCCATACCTGACTATCGATTGCTGGTGCAGCGCTTCCGAATAAATCGACGATCGGTTGACCGACGGCATTGTTGATGGGCGAGCTGAGAAATGGATTCGTGCTTGGACCACCACTTGGAGATTGCACTTTGGCCTAATAAAGACGTAGAATAGTTATTTTCGTATCAAGGGCGCAAAAGGCATCATTCCCGCACGAGTCATCGGCGAAGCCGCACGAGTGTGCAGACCGATCTCGCGAGTGCATGTAATCGGCACGAGTGTAGGAGATCGGTGCACACGAGTCGACGGCGAAACCGATGACGAGGTGCGGGGAGATCACACGAGAGAGGGAAGCCTGCGGCCGAGTTGCAAACATAATTTTTTGCAATTTCAAGAGCCGTGCGCAAAAGTCATTTTTGCGCACTGTTTAGCGTGCGCAAAAAGTACTCGCTTATGCGCATGAAATTGCAAAAAATAATAATCATTAAAAATATATAAATCGGGGATAGAAGTACCGCACCAAAGAAAATCGAGCTAAAAGGAAAAGGGAGATTTAGTGCGCGGAGTATAAGAGTCGAATCAAACCTTGTACTGATTCAGGACGGCCTCCTCCTCGGCAAGTGCCTGCTGCCTGACCGCCTCGTCAATGTGTCCGTTACCTGTGCCCTCCGACCGTTGATTGCTGACCGCGGTGCCAAAGGCAGTACTGGTGGAAGACAGGGCGGACACTCCCGACTTTACATTCGTTCGATTGCTGCTTTTTTGGGGCGTTACGTACCGGGAGGGTTTAAGGACGAAGGAGTGGGTGTCGGGGAGAAGAGTTTGAGAATGATCGAGATGAGATGTCGCACGTGGGGAATATTGGATAGCGTTTATGATAGGATTAGTGGGTTTTGTTTGAAGATTTAGTGAAAGAGATAGAGAGTGAACGAGTGAATGAGCAAGTTAGTGTTGTAGAGACGTGTGAGAGATGGCAGGAGTTGACGATAGAGAGAGAGAGAGAGAGAGAGAGAGAGAGAGAGAGAGAGAGAGAGAGAGAGAGAGAGAGAGAGAGACAGATAAGAAAAAAAAAGAGGAAAAGACAAAAAAAGAAAAAAACCGTGTAGTACATATATAAATGCAGATTTACGTAAAAAATTTATGTATATGTGTTAATACAGTATTAGTTTATTATATAATTATAATCTATGTTTTATTTTTGGGTGTGTGTTAGTGCAGTGTTGTATTCTATCTCTTGACTATATATTTTTTGTTTTTACTTTTGTCCAATGTACATAACAACATGCCTAACGAACACTCAAAACGTTTTGGGAAAAAATTTTCAGCTAATAGAGAAATATATTATTTCAAATAATATTTAAAAAAAAAATTCTTTGATAACTATTGCTGTATTTTTCTCCCATATGTATATATTCTGGTCTGGGAAAAAATTATCTACAGTTGTTAAAAAAATTTCATTAATTATTTTAACAAATATAATTTATAAACTAGTTAATTCTGTTTATTAAAAGCATTTTTCCCAGGCTACTAAATATCTAAATATATATATATATTTATAAACATTAGTGCATTGATCACAAACTTAAATGCCATTGCTTCTTTTGCAACGCATTCATAAATATTTTCATGCTTTATTACATATGAGTAATTGTAAGAAAAAGTCTCCCTGTTACTACATTCTACGTTAGATAAAACATCAATACATCAACTTAAAAGCTAATCAGTTAATAGACATTTTAAAGTGAACATGAAACATCAAGCTTTGCATCCATCAATGAACTTTGTTATTTACTTGGAATCATTTTGATTATAAATTAAATATTACGAGAGAAAGGTTGTTAGTAATGGAGTTTCTAAGATTTTAATTTCAATAATTTGTCAAAAACATCATAATTCCAATAAAATCTACGTCTTGTTTGTAAATACTACATTGTAATTATAAAACTTGTATAACTGTTTGAAAATAAAATATCAATCAATATACAATCAACGGCAAACACTTAAAATTTCAAGCAACATTGTTACGAAATCAAATTGACTCATATATTGAATTGAAAATTTACAATAATTACAGTTCTAATATTGTGTGAGTTTAAAAAATAATTTGTATTGAAATTATCGTGTGTTACTTTGTGCCGCTCGATAGAGAACTGAAAATTTGATTAGTGTTTTAATGAAAAGTATTAAGATTTAGTGCACGTGATATATGATCAATGCAAGGTTTATCGGAGTGGGCAGTGACAGAAGGAAAGGTCATGGACATGTCCACGTAGCCAATCATTATACATTTTTTGCTGTTTATTTTTCTTATATTGTAATTGATTTGATTGAATTCTAAATTAATTTTATTTTTTATCAGTATGCTTCTTCTCACAGTAAATTATACATTTTGAAAGACAAACAGCAAAATCATTAATTTTTCTTCAGGCTTTGCTAAAAATATTCATGGACATGCCAAGTGGTGAAATTTTAGTTACAACCCATACAGAAATAATTTGTTAGAAATATATTTATATATTTATATAGAAATTTAAAAAAGTTAAATTTTTCAACAGTGAGATATTCAATTTCATTCACATTTGACATTTATGTGAGTATAAAGAACAATGGGAAGAGAAAAAAGTTTTTTTTAATCGATTAATGAATTTTTGTAGCATTATTAGTATCAGCTGACAACTTGTTAAAGAGTTAGTACTTTTAAATTTAATCCATCTTCCCACTGACGCTTGCTTAGTATCATTAGAACACCAAAAAGTATGAAAAACAATGCTGAACTTACCTGGCTGATTGGGTAGGTGTATTGGCAGCTGAACCTTTCCTACCTTCCAGCGAAGCAAGATGCTGTTCCAAAGCGTCGAGTAAACTGCTTGGAGCCTTGAAGAATAAGAAAATATTTTTAAAAATTATGTTAAAAAAGTTTTTTTTTTTAAATTTAGACATTTTTACCTTTGTCAGATCTGGAATATCTCCCTTATCGATGCCTACATTCTATTTTAAAAAAGTAAGTCAAAAGTTAATATAAATCAATTTATTATTATGTTGTAGGAATAAATTAAAACTTACTTCTGCAACTTTCAGAAATTCTCCTACTTTGTCCATTCTAACGAGGAATTTTTTATACAAATCTAAAGCCTCCCGGCATTGTTTCTTATTCATGTCAAAGTATTTTTCTGAAATATAAATATATAAAAAATATAAATATTGTTCAAAATTAAATTCATTAATTCAAATAAAATTAAAACTTGAATTTTTATATACTAGACATGCATACAATATATAATACATTTGCATTATTCCAAATTAAATGTTAATGAATTTATGTCAATCAACGCCTAAACAAGCAACCTTTCATTAATGCTACCGCTATATGCCATACAAACATAAATGTAATAAATAAAAAAAAAATAGATAATTTGCTTAAAAGAGCAGTTAACTCATTAGCGAGGTATAATTAAAAATTTGCACAATAAATAATTCCGAGGTGTGGCATACATAAAACAGAAGTTAGCGAGTAGCATCATTTGTAGTACATATAGTAAGTAACTCACCTAAAAGATTAATGATACCGTCGTTGTAGCCGGCGAACAGCCTAATGAGATCTCGGAAAAGCAACATGAAGGCCATGTTGATGACTCCGTTCGTGAGATCGTTGGCCGAGCAGTCGAACTCGAGTAGCGAATCGAGCTGGCTCTGAAGCACTGGTAGTGTCTTCAGTAATTTTTCTGCGTTCATCGTACGCAACGTACCCTCTTCCTTCCTGTATAGGAAGAGATAAAATAAAATACATTAATGATTCTTTAGTCTTATATTATAATGTTTTATTAAATGATGGGCATTGTGGTACTTACCCCCTTTTGACTTTACAAAAGTCGAAGGCTACTGATCGGTATGACATTGCCTTGTCGTTTAAGTATTTCGCGTACCTCCTTATGAATGGTGACATGTCGTATCCTATGGAAGCGCAAGATTTTTATTAGTATCGATTTTGATGGATATGATATAAGAATCAAAAATTCAATCTCACAAAAATAACTTGTTTTTTATCTACAATGAAATATAAAAAATTAATTTGAAAAAAAAATATACGTAATTTAATAAAACAATTGCTTGTATAAACACAGCAATAAAAATGATGTTAATTACAATATGATACGAAAATAAATATCTAAAAATATTAAATAAATAAAATGTTTAATGATGAATAAAATACAACTACAAAAAAATACATATACACTCAAAACTCACTACCAACCAGTAATATCTTATTTATTTCAACATAATATTTACAAAATATAATAATAAAACAAATAAAATTAAATAAAGTTAGTAAAAGGTGGAAGAAAATATTATAAAACAAAAAGGAAAGTTAGTTTAAAATAAGATTAAATAAGGGGGTTGCACAAACGGTTGAAGCGCATTCCATAATTGCGTAGAACTCACCGATGCGCGCTCCGGCTCCGCCCGTAGGATAAACAAAAAATTATGAAAATGGTTAGTTTATTATACCAAAGATTGTAAAAATATACTACTTTTTTTTAATTTTAAATTGAAAGACTAAGACTTTTAAATTAATTTAGAAAGATATTGTTAAAAAAGAAAAGATCCTCGTAAAAGTTTGAAAGCTCTCGTAAAGCTTAAATTAAGTTTTAAGTATAGCTTTATATTATCGTGTGCTATTGTATTTAGAGATAAGAATTTTTATTAGGACAGTTATTGTACCGTACAATTATCAGAATTTGAATAACCCAAATATAAGCAAAGAAAGAAAAAGTTTTAGATTAGAAAATTGCAAAGTTTCAAAGAAAAATCTGTGTAATTAAGTTCATAGACCCCAAACAGAACAATTACAAGATTTAACAATTAATTGAAGAATATATATCATTTTTATATAAATACGCAATTCTATTTTAGCGTGTACATATTATGTGGATTATATAGTTACCTTGCACGCCACTTTTGTCGAGGAAGTTACTGAGCTGAAACGTACTGTTGCTCGACGCGAGGTACTGTGTAAACCTCTGAAAAAATCATAAAATAGAATACGTTCGTTTTAACGCTTGTACTTTAAAAAAATAAAAACTTTAATGTTTTTTTTTTTAACGCCTGCGTGTATGTATATATATAAGCTTTAAACTTTACACTCTGTTATGTATTTTCTTTCCAATATATTTTGTTCATTCATTCATTCATTTATTTATTTTTCAATGTATTTTCAAGCTTTACTCAATTTCGTTTTTTTCAAATTTGTTCGATTAATATCAGAGCTTTTAAAAGCTCAAAATTTAATCTCTCGTTAAATCTCATCGTAATCTATAAATTACAATTTGATAAGTAGATCAATCAACAAAATAAATTTATAATCCTAAAACCCTGAGACAATTTTATAAAAATAATCCAAGCAAACAAATAATTTCGCATCGTGATAAAAAAACATCATCTTGCTACATATGCCACAGAAGAGTTAACATATCAACCGGTCAATCAATCATCATCCCAAGTAGCAGCAGCATCAAGCTACACTTTAAAAACAGCTGCACCACAGTAACATCTCAGCAGTAGCAGCAGTATAGAGCATCAGACCAAATCGGCTGGCTCTCGCCTCGAGAAATCTAGTCAAGGCTAAATAAAGCCCGTCGTCGCAGTCGTACTCGTACTCGTCTCTCCCACGGTTCAATGTCAAGTTGAACTGCGCGTATGTAACATCCCAGGTGTCTGTCTCTTTCTCTCTCCCCCTTCGTTTTAGCCTCCTCCCTTTCCGCTTTCGTATATTGCCACGTCGAGAGCATAAAAATAATTGTAGCCGGACGCAAGCTGTATCTACATGTATGCATGTAGCTTGAAGGCATATAATAGTATGTGATGCGAGAAAGGAAAGTCGATCAACCGAGTTTTATAAATAATGTCTCTCTCGTTTTATTATCCTCCGATTTTTCAAGAAATTTTTCGAGCTTTTTTTATTGATTTTAATTTCTATAGATTACAGCAATAAATTATTGCTTCGTTTTTTTCAATAATTTGATTTACCTCATTTCCGTAACACATCATGTGGTGTACTGTTATAAGAGCTTTGAAGACCACCGTCCAATTTGTGTTTTGTGATCTTTCGACCAATAAATTCGCCAATTGCGGAATCGACACATTTGGCTCGTTCGTGCAATGGACAAGATCTGAAAAATAAAAATAAACAGAACAATTATTATCGAGATTAAAAAAAAATATTTGTACAAAAAATAAATTATTAGCAAAAATTATTTATATTAAAGGAAAACTTTTGAGAAGGGAGGAACTTTTTCCTATTAATATATCCTTCATAAGGCTTCCTATTACGCTCAATGTCGAAAAATCAATAACACAATCCTCGTAGCATTATAATATTCAAAGCTTCGTACATCAACCTCATAACTGCATTTTAATAACCAAAAGGATTAAATCAAACCTTAGAGAGCGGATAATTTGAAAATTCCAACATATGTAATGCGGATACCACACGATGTATATATATAGGTATACGCACTGTCTCATCATCATCATCATCATCAGAGAGACTTGTACATACATATATATATCTTAAATGGGCATGACGAGCATTCTCAAGGGTTGCCCTTGTAAGGTATGCGTGTAAACTGTACAGCTCATCTCCCCTCTTTTCTTTCTTTATTTTTTTGCTTTTTTTTTAATCCAATTCTGTCTTTTGTCGAGACCCCTTGCTGATTTTTCCCACACCTGTACTACGACGGTATCATATAAGTCTGAGCTTGATAATAATTTTTTTTTTTTTTTCAAAAGATATGGTTTCTTAAAATGAAAATTCACTATTTAATTCTTAGAATTTTTTAAAATAAAAATTTAAAATTTAATTGAAATTAAAAGAATTTTTATTTTCAGATCAGTATTTAATATGACAATCAAATAATTAATTAGACCAAATCAGATCTTTAGATTCCAGTCGAGCAACGTTTAAACATTAAGTCCAAGATGTGAAATTGTCTCTCTCTCTTGCTTGCTTAGCTCGACTGCACTGCATATACACGATTCTCGCATTTCACGCGCAATCACGGTATTATACAGCTCTCTGGTGTCAGAGCAAGAAGACGACGACGACGGCGACGACAACAGCAGCATACGAGAGTATATACACTTAATCGAATGAAATAATAGTCTAAATAACGAGGCCGGCAATCATGCCTGATATGCTTAGAAATGAAATACACTAACGGGAGAAGTAGCCTGCATACATGTAAGTATATGAGTTGGAAGAAACCAGCCTTGACCTTTCAATTATAAAAGCTCTCTTTCTTTCTCTCTCTTCCACGTGTCATCGAAAGAGTTCAGAAGATCTCTCTGTGTGTGTGTATGTGTGTGAGTGTGTCTGTACTTGTTACATCACACGAGATGAGTTTGCTCAACTTTAGCATTTTAAAAGTAATTGCGAAAATTTAAACCCGGACTTTAACATCTTTAGCAATATTATATACAGTTGGTTGTAAGATAATTAAAATCTTTGCGACGATATAAACGATTCCATAAATCATCATAAGACAGTTAACTTTTTTTTTCTCTAAGTGTGTATCAATAAAAATAAAAAAATAAAAATTTAATTAAATCTAATCAACGGTAAATGTTGCAAGCAGAGAGAAACGATAAATGAAAGGTCAGTGTATATATTTTTTTTTCAAAATTATAAGCTCATATCGTCCAGGATATATTATTAAATATTTATAAATTAAAAGAAAAAATTCAATTCACACGACAAGCTTTTATCACCCACGCAATAAAGTAAAGCAAAAATGACATAAGAGAGAGAAAGAGAGAGAGGCGTAAGCGTGGTAATAAGAAAATCGCTCAAGATTTCACGTAGTTAGAGCTTTACTTTAACTCTCTCTCTCTCTCTCTCTCTCTCTCTCTCTCTCTCTCTCTCTCTCTCGGGAATCCAGGAAAATTGAATTACTTCAATCGCGATAAGAGTAGAGCCATATAATATATAAACATCTATATAAGTACATCTATATTAAGGACATAAAACATCTTAAACTAAACGCTATAGCATATCGTGTATAATAGAAGAATCTCGCGATAAGACGTCAGCGTTCATATAAAGAGAGTTCATATATAGCAATAGTAGTGTAGTAGCGATGCAGCTGCAAACGATCGATCTGATTCGTGCGTCAATTGCGCAGGCAATCGCCTGGACTGATTTCATCAAGATTCTCTATACTCTATAGGCTCTCAAGATATATTTAAGCGGATGGAATTGCGAGGACGAGCTAAGGCGCCGTTGGAATAGATCTGTAGACTGCATATTGTATGCTGCTGTATAAAGTGTTGTTACGTCGTCGTTACGTCGTTGTAAGAGACTGCAAGCTCGCATACTTCCGGTGGATTAAAAATAAATGCAAATAATGTAAAATGAAAATAGTAGAGAAATACAAATACATACAAATAAAACAAAAATATTTGTTTTTTCAAATTTCCATGCCATGTCTCTTTTTTTTATTTGCATTGCCCAAACATTCAAATTCTACGAACATCTATAAAAAAAGTCCAAACAGAGAATCTTTCTAGGAAAAAAAAAAGAAAAAAAACTTCGAACCGGGTGTGTCCCATATAAATCAGTGAATTTTACCACACTACCGACCATTTCCCTACTGTAATTTCGACAGCTTTACGAGCATTTGGACGATATCTCGGTCGTGCAAGCTCGCAAGCTCTCTCTCTCTCTCTCACTCTATTTTGCAAGAGCGTTAACCTCATAGGGTATTTGCTGTAGGCCGAGGATGAGTTGTCTGGGGAGGTATAGTGGTGGTGGTGGTGATGGTTTGAGGTTGGCAATACCGTTCCAGGGTGGCCAGATTTTCTTTTGCTAAAAATCGCCAACTGACGGTAATATATTGCAAAAGTCGCCAACTCTATTTATAAGTCACCAACAATTAGTAC
>JAPYZE010004205.1:16193-21861 GCA_030522805.1 Leptomastidea abnormis
CAAGCACATCACAAGCGAGTGTATACGATCATAGCGAGAAGTTAGCTCTAACATATAATAGAGAGGGAACGACACTCTCTCTCTCTCTCTCTCTCTCTCTCTCTCTCTCTCGTCTCTTATGTATGGAACACTACCATACAGCCTTTATATTATATACAAGAGAGTAAAGAGAAGGAGGAGAGGGAGGAAGGAGGGATACTCACGTTCACCGTGAAATCATTCGCCTAATATTACATGCACGCGAGACGACTATCCGTAAGCGAGAAAGAGCGAGTAAGCGAAAGAGAGAGAGAGAGAGGGGGAGAGAGAAAGAATAAGTAGGATACCACCCATTCGATAATGTAGCCTATATGTAAGGCGCTGGCTAGCTTATATTATACCCTGATAACTGTGTCGTGTGCGCGCGAGAGTCTGGCTCATTACGCCCACGCGTTCGTGCGCGCCTCTTTGCGAACCACCGCTTAGATATTATATTTTGGTGGAGGAGAAGGTAAGATTAGGAGGACACAGTCTACGGGGATTCTGGATTGATTAGGTGTGAGAAAAACTGAGAACGAAAAAGGAATACAATGCTATATGTATTCTGTAAATGATTTATCTGAGCCTGAGCTGTATCGATGATTTCTGAGAATCACTTTTCTTCATACTCGTATACAGTGATTGCTCTAACTAGTGATGCTCTCCGATTTCAAGCGGTTTTAATACCTATCTTCTACTACTACTACTACCTACTACTACTCTTTTTATACGGTTTAGTTGGGAATAATTTAGCTGGATATAGAGATGGCTTTATAGAGGATTATAACAATTTCATGGCTTCGCTCAGCAGTAGCTTAATTTTATTAAAAAAAATTTTAACACGTGTCTAACGTGCGGTCGCTTGATTTAATCTTCATTAAATTATGATTGATTCACACTTTAGCTTGATTGCGTGAGTTAAATTGGGATTTATTATCTATGATAATTATATTAGTATCATTTGTTTGTTTTATATACAATTTTTAAATGAGCAATTGGTGTATTAAAATAATTTTTTTTTTTTTTTTGAGTCTTTTATTAAAATTAAATTGTAATAATAAAGATAGGCTATGATAAAGCTATACAGTGTTTCTCGAAGCTACATTTTCATTTCTGCAAATCGGATTACTTTGTCATGTGCATATTATAGTATAGAAGCCACCTGAACGTTCGCTCCCAATTAGCGATGGATTTATAATCCACCAAATCGCTGTTGTTGTTTTCGTCATCGGATATTTTATCTTTTGTTTTATATATTGTTTCAATTTTTTTTCTTTTTATTATTATTATTATTATTAGTATTATTTTATTAAAGCTACCAATAGAGCATTAGATTTATATTCATTTGCTTTGTTAATAATCTATTTTTGGCTTAATCTTTTCTATTCTTTATATTTCTTTTTTTTATATTTTTTATTGTCATTTTTTCCAATAAAATTTATATAAATTATTTTTAGATAAAATGATTAAAATCAAAATGATGTTTATGAATAATATTATAAATCATATCAATGTAGCACTAAATTTTAAAACAAAATATAAAATGAAAAAAGTATTTTATCGCTTAATAACAAATTTACTCGTATTTCGCATTCTATAAAGTAATCACTCGAAAAGCTCAAGGGATTTCGAAAGCTTAATTAGTTATCTCGTATATGTGTATATGTCGTAAATAGTATCATCGTGACATGTACAATTTTTGCAAAACTCCCAAAAGCATTAACGATATGCTACACGTTCTCAATCGAAATTATACATTATTACGAAAATAATATTTGATAAAAACGATAAATTGGTTAAATTAATATATTCTTATACATCCTACTATCATTTAAAATAATTATTTTACCCTCATTAAAAAAAAAAAAAAAATTAATAAAAAGTAAC
Organism: Leptomastidea abnormis; assembly: GCA_030522805.1. Classification (NCBI taxonomy): domain Eukaryota; kingdom Metazoa; phylum Arthropoda; class Insecta; order Hymenoptera; family Encyrtidae; genus Leptomastidea; species Leptomastidea abnormis. The sequence goes on from JAPYZE010004205.1 coordinate 18,099, forward strand.
ATATCGCATACACGATTAAAAAATTTAGACCAGCATTCATATCTGAAACTGCCCCAACATAAATATATAAAAAGATTTGCAGAGAAGCTGACCTGACTGAAACAGAGTGACCGGTTTTTTGGTGGGCGTAAACGCCGATAGGAACAAATCACTCTTGCAGCTGGGCGACAACGCAGTCTGTTCTCGTCGCGCCTTTTATACAATTCAGACAGAGTTGGGAATGTTGTGCAGGCGCACCGATAAAAAGAGAATCCGGCATCGCGCTTGAAAGTGTGATATAGCCCAGAGAGAAAAGTAAAATATTATTTTTTTTTTAGACGAATTCTATGCAGCCAAAAAAAAATATTATATTAATTACTCTTTTTTTTTTTTTATTACTCGCGCACTAAATAATAAAACAGACACACGCTTTTAAAATCTTTCTTTATCGCGCGAGATAAAAAAAAAACGTTTGCATGAAATCTCACTGTTAAGCGCATACCTAGATAATACATTGTCAAATTAAACACGCATGTCTATAAATATTTTATTTATGTCTAAAACTCCTACTATTTACTATTACGATAGACAGATAATTTTGCGCACAAGAATCTTCCTAAAACCAAGCATATAATATATTCAACCCATGATTCCAAAGATTCCTAAGTAAAAGAAAACGCGGTAGACGCGTCCATAACATACATAAAAGGGCCAGAGATAAGAAAAGAGTTGTCGCGACGATGATGGCAACGAAGACGACGACATTGTCAACGTAGACGAGGAAGGTGATGAAAACCAACGGAGATTGCATCGCGTAACTTGCGGTATATACCTACCTACTCGTAATAAAAAATGAGGTATATATATAACCGCGCAAAGAAAAATCTCTTTCTTTTTCTCTTTCTGCTTATCTACATTTGTGTGTGTGTGTGTGTGTGTGTTCACAGTTTCGTTTTGAGAATATGTGACGTGCCTTTTTTTCTTTTATATCGTAAGTCCCCCTTGTCCTGACTTGAAAGTAAAAAGAATATAAGGGAATGTGATGGACTGTATTTGTATTCGCGGTTTTTATGAAAATTAAAAAAAAAAAAAATTATTTCTTCTTCGTTAATTATGCTGATTGAGGTTGAATTTTAAATTGAATATTTTACCGTTAATAAAAGATTTTATAAGAAATATTTTATTAAGTGGGCTACTAAGTAGCTTAATTTATTTGCTCTGTTACCCCCCTTTTTTTTAGAGATCAGCGATAATTCAAACTTAGCAGTAGGAGTGAGATTAAAATAGAATCGAAAGTGATTTTGTTATCTATTAAAACTATAAGCTTATGCACGTGTAAGAATAGGTAAACTGTACTATAGCCATCTATTATAGCAATTCCAATGCATTGAGTCGTTCAAGAATTCAAACAATTTTATCGTTATCGAGTACTTTATGTAGTTGCACATTGAAAATCTAGCATTTTCATAAATTGTTTTCTTTTTTTTTTACACGTGGATGATGATAAGAAGAAAAAGAAAAAAAAATTTATAAAAGAGAAACCGAGTACGAGAGGTAAAAGAAAATCAAAAGCTAGACAAGAAAAGGGGAAAAAGAAGAAAAGGAGAAAGGGATAAAGAGAAGTGAGAAAGAGAGAATGTGTATGTACCTATATATGTTTCTAAGGTAGTCGAGAGTCACGACCTCGAGTTCAACATTGCATTCTTGTATAGGTATATGCGCCCTCACGAAGAGATAAAGTGCACGAAGAGAAAAAGAGTAAAGAAGAATGTCAATTTTAAATTAAAAAAAAAATTTTTTTATTCTTGAGACAAGATTTTTTGCAATAATAAAACAAGTCACTTTTGACCCTTTAGTTTTACAGCTAATGATTAATAATTACTCTTATAACTAATTCTCAACGTAAATCTTAACTACTAATTCAGGTTACACCAAGGATATTTATAGAGAGAGAGAGAGAGAGAGAGAGAGAGAAATAAAGGAAAAAAAATGTAATCGTTGAATCACTATCAACGATGTGGTAACTCATCTTATATTATACGTGTATCGTATACATGCATGAAGTAGTCGAGTACAGTATAGCGAACAAAAAAAAAATAAAGAGTTTCTTATCTCGAGCACCTTAGCACATAGATAAACATAGGTAACAGCTTGAGCTCGTCAAAATCAAGCTTTATATAATATAGAGATGAGCTTTCAATCAAGCGTCATACGTTTTTTTTATACTATACGCTTTTCTATACAGAATCGACTTAGTATAGTCACACTGTGTGTATACAAACGGTGTAAGTTGGAGTGAGTTGGAGAGAGGCCGAGGAATGCACGAGAAGAGTGGGAGTCGCGAGAGTTGCCTTTTCTCATGTATATTACGTATGTACCTTCGAGTCTCATAGTATTGCTTTGAAACTTTCGCTAAAGTCTGGTAGACAATTGGTTTGGTATACACTCGCCGATATAACTTTGAGCTTTTAAACCCGGAACCATTTCCTATCATGCATGGGCAAATGGGTGTAAAAAGGGGACAAGAAAAATAGTATAGAGTTAGGTATATACTTGCAGCTTGATGCAGCAATGTACGCACTGAAAAGTCCCGTAATGCAAGTAAGCTAGATTTACACTATACATACAATTCACTTCTTCGACACACGCGAGAATATAAATATATATATGATGATGATCTAGATGAGGTAAGAAGAAAAAGAAGCGTCGTCAGCTTCACACCCCGGCTTCCTCTCCCTATATATAAATACGTGCGCGCGCATAATATGAAGTGCATAAAAGCTAGGGAAGCGTCGAGGCAAGACGTAATATTTCACCTGTATGCAGCTCACGACTTCATTCTTATACTTTCATCGTTATTCGAAGTTCAACCTTATAGCTTATATACTACTCTTACTGGATTTTTAGTGGAGCTTTTGCAGCTTCGCTCTTTCTCTACCTACTGCATCAGTTATATTTAATAAGACTTTTTGTTGTTGTTGTTGTTGTTGTTGTTGTTGTTGTTGTTGTTGTTGGTGAGTTACTTTGAATTTGTGAGTGAGAATGATTAATTAGATTTGGGGAATATGAATGTATCCTTATACTCATTTTTTTTTTTAATTTCTGGTTTATGGAAGATTATTATTCTCTAGTTGTGCAAGATAAATGTGAACTGTGATTTTTATAAATTATAATCTATTTTTATTTTTAAAAATAATATGTTGTTCCATGAAAATATATTTATAGTTTTATATAGGTACTCATCTTAACTGAGCTAATATTGACATTCGGGTAAAATTCAATATTCAAGAGTTGCTAGTTATACGATTAGTATGCTCGATGAAAGGTATATAATGTGGTATATAGATATATACATGTTAATGCGGTTATTACGTCGCACCTGCATCAGTCTAGACACATACCTGTTAATTATAACTTCCATATCATAGGATGCGCGATACTTATATATACATATCGTATAATTTACTTTTCCGTAAAAGGAAAAAAAAATAAAGAAAAAAAGTAGGAAGTTTACAGTCTATCACTAATTTAATAACTGAAACACGTATATACATACACACAACGTTCTCCAAAGTAGTAATTCTACCGGAATAAATTTCATTTTCAAACTTTTAATCCGATATAACCACACGATATAATACGTAATCATAAAACCTTGTCGTCGATCGTCTATATATATATATATGTATATAGGGGAAGATGGGGTATTTTGAGAAAAGTGGTTTTGTTTTGCCTGTAATTTTTTTGTTTTTTAATATTTTTAAATCGGACAAAAAAAGCTTTA
>JAPYZE010004206.1:0-11173 GCA_030522805.1 Leptomastidea abnormis
AGAAGACCATAGGTCAGAAGTCCCCAAAGAATGTTTAAATCCTCTCCAGGCTAATGAATCAAACCATCCAAAAGTAAGTCTAGATGGGAAAGAAGCACTGTCTTCTGGACATGGTTTTTTTACCTAAATATTTGATTTTAACATAAGTATAAGAATTATAAAAATTTCAAGTAACAGAAAAAAATTGATTACATTTCAATAAACTTACAGGTTGATATTCTGAAAATGTAGGCTCTGCATCAACCATACAATTCATAACAAATATTGATACCACTAAGAGGTAGTACATAATATATGACGTAAATTCAAATATTGGAACAACCTAAAAAAAATTTTTTTAAATGAAAAAATGTATCATAAAATTAAATTATATAACAGCATATATTTTTTTTTTAGAAAATATTTGAACATGCAAACGTTTGTGCAATAACGCAGACATCATTTGTTAGAATTCAACTCATGATTTTATAAATTCCAAAACTGTTTTACAGTGAATATTCCAATCAAACAATAAGTACTTGAAAATCTCACTTTATGCAAAATTTGAAAATATTTGAATTTCAAAATGTTGGAAAAAATTTGTTTATTTTATAATATATTTTACAAGAATCCAACAGTTAATTATTTTTTAAAATAATTATTTAATTTAGAAAAATAAGAAAAAAAGATCAAGAAAATTAGTCTACATCCAATATTTTATTTTTATGATTAATTAGGTCTTTAATTCTTGTAGGGTATATAAAGAAAAAAAAAAGTATTTCTATAAGAACTCAAATATCTATAACAAAAATAAATGCAGAAACATAAAGGAAAACTTTTTAACACTTTTGAAACAACTAGGGCCAAGCGTAATTCTGTAAAATGTTAACTGGATCGGCTTTTATATATTCTTACCTCATCATTAATGTTTATCAGTAGACTTATGAATTGAACTGCACCACACAAAGTAAGAAGAAACCAAAATAACCATAATAATCCTGATGTTCTCATACCAAACTGTCTATTATACGATAGTAAAACAAGTACCAAAACCTGTAAATATTGTAATAAATTCATAAGTAATAACACTTATTGCTACAACCAAATATCTTAGAAAAGAAATAGACATATCTATGTTATACAAGATATTACAACAAATATTTTTAATTTTACTTACAAATGTGCAAATTTTTAGAATAGGAGTAACAAAGTCTATAATGTACACAGCCACATCATTCCAACCATCTATTACTGTTTTGCCCAAGTCCACAATTGTTAGAAAAATTAATAATACTGTGAATGCATATTTCATAAAAAATAATAAACTAATAGGAATATTTTTTGTTTTGCTTTTGGCTAAGTAGTGAGCCTCAAAAATTGAAAACATCCATAGAAAAAGGCATGGTATCCATGTGAGAATGGTTTTTTGAAAACAATTTATCAGCTTTGGATTATCTGCAGTCCACAATAAATTTTGATCCTAAATAAAAAATATACAATTTTTAGTAATTTCAACTTGTCATCGAAAATAAAACAACTGTTTATTATTTTATTTATACCAATTAATAATTATTTATTACATTGCAAGAAAAGAAATTGGTAAGTTAACAAACTTAACAAAAATAAAATATTCAACATAAGTCTCAACTCTATTACATACAATTAGTTTTTAATGGACAATATTTACGTTTAATAAGTATAAGATTAAATTGAATTAAGTAATTAATTTTTTAAAATGATTAGTTTCATATTAGAATATTAATATTCAAGAAAAAATAGTTATATTTTAATACTGAATATTTAATAACAAATTTATTTGTACATTATATTAATAATATTAAGTTCATCCAAAACATTATAACTAAGCAATGCTAAATAAATATTTATATATATTTACTGAGCTACTTTCGAAAATAAATTCATTCAGATGATTAAGAAAGAATTTACAAAATTAGTAAAGAAACTAAGGAATGATTTAGTAAAAAAATTGGTCACTCATAAGTTTGATAATCTCTGTTGAAAAGGTTTTGCAAATTGACCAATAAAAGACTAATGAAGTAAATTATGTATACGCATGACTACACTTAAATAATATGGCAAAAAATGCACGAAAAGAAAGCATTATTGCACAACCATATATACCCACAATCACACTCACCCAAAATTTGTAGCTGCAAATTCCATCCATCGTGCTATTCTCCATCTTATCACCGTAGAATTACGTCGTACTACCGGAACATCCAAATACCGCAACGTTTATCCCAAGACTGATCATGAAAATTATAACCGTCTTTTCTCTCTTATAGGTATTTTCTCTCAAAAGTCTTGACGCGCAACGTCCTTTTGTCTTTGTACTTAAGTAATAAACGAAGTAAGTAAAGCAACTCGGAGTCGAGTATGCTGCTTCTGCTATATAATAGGTATATTAGAACACTGATGTAAACATTAAAATGCGATAGACTCTCTCGCCTTTACCGGCAGTTCTTGGAATCAAGCATTGTAGATATAGATATATCTATTATATACACTTTATACGGGAAGGGAATAGATGACATTTGCGATGTAAGTATAACGTGGGAGAGAAAGAGAAAGAGAGAGATGTAGGTAAATAACGATTTTATATCACTGAATTTATAAGTCTGTATACCTATATAGGTATATAGTCGAGTGGGGGTTAGTTGACCAAAAGCTTTTTCTTTTTTTATTTTGTAAATACTTAAGACCACCAATTCTTGCGCGATAATACGATAATATAATGTGTATCTCAACAAAAATTTTGATAGGTGAAATACTAGATTTTTTTAAAGGAGGTGTTTATGCTATAAGCTTAAAAATTTTGCAATATTCAAAAGTGCAAATACTTAGTACGATATAGGAATTTAGTATAACCTTCTGCTAAGAATTGAATAATAACGTACCATCTTTGCTAAGATACATGAGGTATAAGTTGAATTTTAAGTACTAAATCCACAACACTATGATAATGTAATATGATGTATTTGGAATAACCTTTTCTCTCAACAGCTGCAAGATTTTTATAGTCCTGTTTACTTGTTATATTTATGTTAACTTTAGAAAAAAATCTACATAGATCAACATCCAGTTATGTTTTATGAAACTTTAAAAATTTAATTTTGAAAAAAAAAATTAAGTTACAATTGTATTATTAATAAATTTTATTTAAAATGTTACTATTTTATATGATGCAAAGCAAATTTTTTTAACAGATTTGCAAATAAATAAGTTACTATAATTTATTTAAATTAAGATTTATTAAATTTTTTTTTCTTGGATCTAAAAATTAAAATGTAAAAAAAAATACAAAAACTTATAAACAAGATATATATTTATCATAGTAAAATGATAAGTAATAATAGAAAAAAAAATACATATATTATTAAATATTAAGTCAAAAAAATATTTCATTTCAAATCTAGGAAATGAATAATTTACTTTGTATGCGGTATTCATATTAGATTAATTATCTTTAAAGACACTTTTATTAAATATTTTAATTAAATGCTTTATTCATCAACGAGTTTATAATTCGCTGTCAATTCATGATAGTGATTCGTCACTGAAATTCAGGCTCAGCTGACGACTGCACTAAAAATCGTTTCATGTAGTATTTTGACCTTTCGTTTTTTTTTTTAAAATAACATTTAAACTTTAATAAAAATTTGAACGAGATTTAAAAAGAAATAAAAGGTAAAAGGTTTTTATTTTTTAGGACACATACAAAAATTATTTTTAAACTTGCCTATTCAATAATAGCAATCGCTGTAAAAATAAAATGCAGTGTTTTTCTTTATTTATAACATATTTTCATTAATTTTAAATTAATATTTTATTATTATAATTTTTGTTACAACTACGTTATTTATAGAAATTTATGTCAATAAAAATTCTACTACCCAAATAAAATTTAATCAAGAACTTAAGCTTTTTAAATTTAAAGGTTTTCAAGACTATTTTTATAGTTATATGAAAAAAAAAAATAAAAACAAATTTTAGTCATAAGATCTTCTAAAAGCCTTTAGGAAAGATTTTAAATATACAGTAGTGATTTACAACATTGTTCGATTTTATAATTGTACGCTGGATGGAATGTTTTTAAATGTTTAACATTGTGATAGTCGGTGATAATGAAAATCTTTAGAACTATATTCATTATAAATATATCTTATCACAATCAGGTCGATTACCTCGCATTCGTCTGCAAGCTTCATAAGCTCAAGCTTTTCAGAGTTTTGTCTAGTTTATAGTGAAATAAAAATAAATTGCAGTATTTTATTTTACTGCCTTATATTTTCAATGACTAATTTCTGTTATAAGGCTTCCAATTATCGAGTGATTGTATCATTCTCGTGATAAATGTTCGTAATCAATATAGATCCAAATCTAAAGTTTAAAGGATTCAGATACTAGACTCAATCAGAATATTGTCTTTATTTTTGCTTTTAAATCTATTTTTATTTATTTATTTTTTTTTTTGAACTATTTATTTTTGTCAGATAAAGTCTACAATAAAGCTTCTGAGGATAGACATGAATAAAAAATATATGTTATATGCATCTGCTTAAAATGCATATTTTTAAGTATGTTTTCAAGGTTGCAAGGGTTAAATTTTTTCTTATCTTCTTAATCCCTCGTCACTAAATTGAATTACCTCTGTACAGCTTCAAAGGTAGTTTACGAGTTGTAAAAACAAATTTATTTTTCATTATTATTATTTTTTTAATAGCTTTTTCCAAATTATTATTATTTTTTTTTAATTTTCATTTCTTTTATTATCTGTTTTATATTAAAAGTATCGTTGAGGATTAGATATATTTTTTTTCAAATTCTAGTAAGTTAACATTGTCACTTCATATAATTTTCGAATAAGAAATCTTATAATATATATAATCATATAGTAATTTTAGATTGAAAAGTAAAGCAGCTGGGCAAATGAATCTTAAGTCATGCTCGAGAAATTTAAGAAAAGTATCACATGTTTTATGATACAAATGAATTCCTTTCTCTTTATCTATAAATTTTTCTTGTTTTTGTAGAAAGCTCATAAAATAGAAAAATGATTTTTTCAATTGTTTGAAAAAAGTTAATAATAATACAGCAGTTAGCAATTACATTGGATTACTTTCTTTCAATTTATTGTCTAAATGTATCAATTACAGATATAAGATTTTTGAAAAATTAATTCAGTTAAAAATTGAAGAAGTAGATATATCATGGTACACTTCAAATTGGTTAAATTAAAAGTAATTCTAATTTATTTAATTTGATTCATTTTGAATAAATGGGTACAGTTTTTAATAATGAATTTGAAAACGAGCTCCGGCAAAGCTTGCAAGATAGTAATACGCAAAAATTTAATTTTTTAATTAATCGTTACGTTGCTCAACAGTTAAGAATCAATAAATGGATCATATGATTTTACGTCAACTTTTCTTCAAATGAAATATGTATAATTTTGGGAGTATTGCATAAATCTATTAAATTTTGATTTAATTTTAATTTTCCATACATGTTCAGATTGTTTTATTTATATAGATATAATAAATGTAGTTTTAAAAATAAAAAATATCAGTAAAGTATGACACATCGCTATTCATTTTCTCGATATTGTTTTACTTGAACAAATGAAGGAAAGCACAAATTGCGATATAACGAACAGTATAGCACAATTAAAAAGCATGGACAAATAGTAGCATAACTGGGTGCTTTTAAGCGAAGACTAGCTCAACTCAGTCTAAAATGATAATTTTTGTCTACTCCTTGCAAAACAAATCTTATTATGCATCTGATATGTATTATATTAACACTTTTTTAGAAAATAAAAAAAATCTACTAGTTTTTGTTAATAATGTTTAAAAATCTGACAGCAATATTATGTTTTTATTCAGCGCGTTCAGACGCGCAAAGTTGTGCTAGTCTTCGTAATAAACTTGTGAGTTTTGCTAGTAGTCAGGATGATTACACGCAGCAAATAGTTATATAAAGAGTAGGTATATCAAATGTTTGAGAACAGAAGAAAGACGTTGCAGTTGCGATAGGATTATGGGAAAGATGAATATGATTTTTCAAATCATACTATGCAAACATTATAAGATTCCAAAAAAATTATTTTTGATAAAGAAGAACGACTACATAGTTTAATGTTTTAGTTTGTCTAAAAATTAACTATTGATACATGATAAAGATATTTTAAGGATACAATGATAAAGTTGGAATTAAGTAGTGTATTATTATCGCGTATTATTGAAAATTTAAATTAAATATGTTGATGAAATATTTTTTACGTAAAAGAAAAAAATTTGTCACATCAAAATCTATCTGAATTTAGGTTTGTTTTGCTATTGTTCAATTTTATAACGTTATAAATTATTAAAATTTTTTATTTTTAGAATTCTTTATTTTGAAAAATACAAATTTTTACATAGTTTTACATAAATCGCAAAATCAAACTTTTAGCAGAGATTACTATAATTATAAAGAGAATATATAAAACTATAAAATTATTTAAATAAAAAAGTAAATTACATAAAATGTAATGATTTTATAATTTTCTATTTTATATGATTAAATAAAACATAATAAAAATAGCAATTAAATTTTGAAGTAATAATAATGAACAACAAAAATATAAACGAATTATTGTGATTTAAATTAAATCAATTATAATGTCATGCACTCCAAAATAAAAAAAACACTAAATTTTTTTGCGCGTTTTTTCCCATCTCAAACAGCAAAATTCAATAGAGAGGTCAGACAACTCCATCAGCTAATTCTAACATCATTCAAGTGTCACTTGCTCTTTCAGTTTATCCTCAGTAGCATTGTTGGCATCAAATTAATCAATTGCATCTTTTTCTATATGGAAATAAAATTGTTTCTAAATATCATTATAAATTATGAAAGAGGCTTTATATATAAAATAAGAAATTACTAGAACTTAATGAAAAAAATAAAAGATAGCAGTACTTTAAGCAATAATTATACTAAATAATTTGCTTTATTGATCTGGCATTTCCTAATTGTATTTTGGTTATTCACTACAAAAAATAATTTAAATAAATTAAAAATAATTTAAATAAAAAAAAAAGTTATGTCTTATAAAAATTACCTAGCTTAGCAAGATCCTTGACCGTACTCCTAGATAAAAGTTATAAGTATATGATTTGAACTGCAAATTGTGGTAGGAATATTTTCACATTGCTTATACTTTGAGCCTTAGTAACAAACTTTTTCATTTTAAATGAAATAAAATCCAGATAATTATCTGGAATTCCAGGAGATTTATATATCAATGAAGGCAGGCTCAACCAAAACAAGCATCTTTCTTTTTATAAACCAATTCTATAATTATAAAATTTTTTTTTTAATTTTATTATTTTGTGAAAAAGAAAAAAACAAGGTCAATATATATTACCTGGTGATAGATGTGCAGTGGTTGGACTTAATATAATTGTTAATAAGCTTGAATATTTTTAACATCAACTTATCGGTTCATAACTTGAACAATTAAGGTGTGAAAAAGGATCAACTTGTAATAAATGAATTTGTGCCAATAGCAATTCAGTATTCATTCTCAAAGTGTTTAATGCTGGTTGTTCAAAAAAGAATATCAAATGACTAATTGCTGTTGATTAGCTGGTATAAATAAACAAAAAATTAATATCCATGAATATTTTTTTGCATAACTAGATTATATCTTCTTTTACGTTATCTTTTTTATTGAGTGGTTTTTTTTATTTTTTGAGATTTTTTTAGTATATCATGATTCAATATGTTTCACTGTCTCTGTTTTTAAGAAGTTAAGAACCATTTGATAACATGATACTAAAACTTTGACAATGTTAATAGTGTTTATATTATACTAATAATACTTGATATTGATTTTTTTATTCTTTATTATTTATTTATAATTTCTTTAATCTAATATTTTTTTTCTGCTTAAATCATATCAATAGTTAACTGAATTTTTAACTATTCCAGTCAAACAAATCATTTGTTGAAGTATGGTATACTTTATGCCACTGATTCTTATTTTATTTTTAACTTTTTCTTGCATTTCAATTTTAATTACAGTAGTAATACCAGGACTTTAAGCCAATAAGATAGTAAGTTTTTTTTGTCTCTTGCATATTTTATACACTATTTACCTAACAATAAAATAACTAAAATATTAAGATTTTTAAATGTCATTGAAACAAAAAATTGTATATAAATGTGCCCAAAAAATTATTGGCACATATTTTGTATTTTAAATTTTGGGTAATATGAAAAATACATTATTGTTTCCAATTAAGTTTTGCAAAGTAGGTTTTGTAACTCAAGTTTCAGAATGTTTATAAACACAGGTATAAAGTTTTTTCAAACTGTTAAAAAATGTTTAAATACATTACACTAATACTGGAAAATTAAAATTAACAAAAACTTGATAAACTTTAAATTATTAAAAATAATAAACTGGATCCTTATTTTATAAAATATATAATAATAAAATTTTGCATTTGCAAATAACTTATTTATTGACTATTGATTGCTTCGATTATATCCTTAAGCACATCTAAATGAGTTGAAGATTTGAATCCTTCAGATTTCACAATACTGTTGAGATGCGCTTTTGTAAAATCCACAGCATGTTCCTTCAAATGCTTGATGTTATAACGATCAGCAATGTAAAGGATGTCAAGCACATTATCCACCGATATAGTTTTGCAGAGCTGCTTCTGGCAATATTCAATTAGGCCAGTTACCTGGTATTTATCTGCAAGCTTGACCAGTTCAGCTGATGGAGTTTTTACCAGCTTGCCAGCATAAATAAAAAGCAGCATCTCTTCTAAAGCTTCATAATCACCATCTTCAATCTTCACTTCTTCCATCTTTCGCTCCAGCATGTCATGGGTGAACATTGCTTCGAACACTGGACTGTTGGCAACCAGGATACACCTATGCGCTGGTAGACTCTTACCACACGATGCAACCAATTTTACGTCGCTCAAAAGTTCGTCAAGGTAAAGCTTCTCAAATTTACTTATCACTGCTTGTGATTGCTCCTCGGCACCACATGTTAAAGTTAAGCAGTCTAAGACCATAACAATTTCGCACTGAATAATAAGGTCGTTGGGGAACAAATCATTTGTATTTTTGATATCTTTAATTGGGAACTTTATTAAAGACTTAGTTTCTTCTGTTCCACTATAAAGAAAACTGTCTTGCTTGGTGTCAATCAATTTTTCTTGTTTTTCATTAAGCAGTGACAAGGTATAATGAAATTTTTGCTCAGAGTAAGGTACAGAAGAATGAATTTTTAGAGAAATTATAATGTTATCAGAGACACTATTTGGATCATAACAAATAAAAAATCCTAGTGATGTTTCGTCTCTTATGAAAAATTGTGGTGATTCCAGTTGTTCATCAGCTTTCAGAGACAAATATTTGTAATTCTCTATAGTCAATGTGTAAGAAGTTTTTTTTATTTGCACTTTAATAAGACCACTATTGCATGGATCCATTATGTTCTATTAGTAATTAGTGTTGTTTCTTTTATTTATAAACCTACGTAAATATCACGGGATGACACAATATAATTATCACTGATCACTTTTTCGAGGTATTTGAGCGTTAAAATAATTTTCAAATCTTTCAGTTCAATAAACTTTTAGACAATTAGATATTGCTTTTGTATGAAAACGAAAAAAATTGTTAATTAATTAGTAATTAATTGTAATACACCTCGTTTTATCAACTTAATGAACAAGAACAGTATCTAAGCAATAGGTTATAAAGCGTTACATACGAGCCTTTAGCCACGAGTTCGTAACCGCGCCCCTTGATTCGCGATCGCGCAATCTTAGTGTTATCACCTATACCTATATATCAATAATATATTCTACTTTCTTTTTATATATTTGAGATAATTATTGGAGTTGGACTAAATAAAACTGAGATAAATTATATACAAATCTATAGAAGAATAATATAAAAGTGAAAAAAATATACTTATAATTTTATTTTAATAAGATGAAATTAATTGTATATTATACTATATTAAACTTTTATGATTTGAAAAATTATTTTTTTAATTTTGTTTACAATTTAAAGTTTTTGTTTACAAATCAATATCTGATAAAAAAATACAGGCTATATAATCTAAGGCATTTATTAAAACATAATCTGTGACAAAATAAATAAATCTTTGTTATTTCAATAAGATTTATTTATTTAATGACGATTTAAGGGTAAAATAAAAAATTTAATATTATTGAAGTAAGTTATATATTCTGGAAAATATAATTTTAGTACATAGTATATTATAATACAGTTTTATTTATATGTATTCAAAACAAAAAAAATTTGTTGACTTTAAATAGATTATTATTTTGCATTAATTTGAAAACGTTAAAAAATCGTATAAATAAATTTTTAGTTAATCACTACTTTCAATATTTCGTCAGAGTTGTATAAAATGAAATTCTGTAAATCTTAGTAATACATATTTTAAAAGTGTAAAACAAAATGTATATCTTTTTTAATTCAACAAAATTGTTTTTTTTCAGAAAAATAGTAATCCATTGGTTAATGTTATTTGTTTAGGACGATGATCTTAGCACGTTATATACTTTTACGAGTCAAATTGACGTGCTCATGACATATCGTTGTGAAATCCATTGAAATTTGCCTTTACTTTTTAATTTTATAGCAATCAGCAATCTTAAAATTAAATCCTTATAGCTTGATTTCCATAAGTAACATCCACGTGTAATTATTGTAATAAGAATTTTTTTTTAATTATGTATAATTTGAAAATTATCTCATTCAGTAATAACTAGGACACGAATGATTTCTTTGATATAATCTTCATCATTAAGTGATTTGAATCCTTCGGTTTCAGTGACACTCTCTTTATGCATTTTAATGTACTTTATTGCCTTGGTTTTCAATAAATCCAGATCCATTCGATAACCGAGGACTAAAATTTCTACAACATTATTAATGTTAATGTTATTATAATAATATCCAATACATAAATTTTTAAGTCCTCCTATTTGATATTTTTCTGCTGCTTCCAAAAGTTCTTTTGCTAAATTTTCTAAATTATTTACTTTTCCGGAATACATGAAACGTAGCATTTCTTTTAATGCTGCATAAGTTACATCAATAATTTCCATTTTATTTTCATCTTTTT
>JAPYZE010004208.1:0-11170 GCA_030522805.1 Leptomastidea abnormis
CATAAAAAAATAATTGTTTGTGTAAAGGTAATTCAATCATATCAAACTCGCCGTACATATTATACCTTTTTTTTAAAAAGGTTGGTTTTTGGGGAGATTAGAAATGAAATAAACTTAATCTACAATATACTTCATAACAATTACTATTGTAACTACTGCTTAGAATATTTTTAAATGAAAAGTACAATTTTACAGTGGTTCATAATCAAAAATATTGAAAAAATTAAGTGGGTTTTTTTATGTGAAACATCTAATGGCGCGTTAGCGAAAGTTAAAAGTTGCGTGGTACACGGAATTTTTCGTAACGATACGTCTAGTCGCCGAGAACCTTTATATAATTACTCTCCCTCTCCCTACTGCGTTGCTGGCGTTTTCTGTCTTTCATCCATCACAACGCCAGATAAGCGTTTCCTTCACCGCTCCCCGACACTGCAGTTGCCAGCATTATTGGATCTCTCTTTCTCTCTCTCTTTTTCTCTCACTCTTTTTATCACATAGCCGGGGTTTTTATTTGTACCAATTCGCTCTTAATATAAGGATACTCGAAAGCGATTCTTTCGACAATTAATTTTTACGAGTTTTTTGAAGATGTAAAATATGTCCTGGCTGTATATTTATATTTATACTGTCATTTCATCTCTCTACAAGTATACACGTCGATGAGGAAAACTTTGCTCGTCTTTTTTATGTTACTTTATGAAATATCTCTCTTCTTAATATGTATACAAGCACACTCATTCTGCACATTTTCTCTCGCTAGTAGAAGCTCTTGTAGTAACAGCATGCATATATGCTCTTCACATCTGTTCCTTACAACGCATATGTGCACCTATGTTTTATAAACATAAATTCAAGCTGCATTATAGGAGAAGAGAGAGGAATACTTTTCTCATTCTCATTATATGACATAGAAATTAAACGAATTTGCAAATAGCTATAGATAGAACGTATGCATATCTAAGAATGAATAAAAAAAGTAAAGTTTATTATTCTCTTAATTTTTTTTCTTAATATCCCGCAGTCTTTTTTCCACTTATCTTTCATTTTCTTTCTTTTCCTTCTTCGTTTACCGATCTATCCAAACGATCTTAGCGACTAGGGGATAACCATCACTACTACCATCAAGGTCTGCTGTATATCCTTTCCTCTTACTTGCCTGTTAGAAATGCCGCCAAGTTAGCTTCTGCCAATCACATACTGAAGCTTTTCCACCCGCATAGCAATTTCCTTTCATTGGTAACTTGGCTACCCACGTCTCTTATACTCATCTCTCCCTCCTTTTAATCTCGTATACACCATTCCCTTATATTCAAGGGTTGAAATCAACCCTCAGTCATTCATATCATCTTATATTCTTGGAAGAATATATTAAACATAAGGACTGCTCTGCGTATACTTAACTCCAAACCGGAAACAAATATTGGATAATGTCTATGATAGAATTTTACTGATAGAGGAAAGAAAAGAAGAAGAAGAAGTAATATATTTTAAACATCATTTATTTTGATATATTATTATCATTTTAATTTTCATATATTTAATCAAGTTATTTTTTTCAGTGGAATGATCTTATGGATGTTAATAATATAATTGATATTGATCAATTGGATTAGAAGTGTACAATTAACCAAGTAACCTACAAATGGTTTCATGTTTACGTGTAGTTTTCATTAGTTATTACACTTATGTATTCTGTTATTGTGTATGTTTGTTCATTAATTATAAATACGAGAAAAAAAAAGTTAATTTAATTTAATTCAAATAAATGTTATTAATACTAATTTAGTGTAAGGTAGAAAACGGACAGCGCATAACTTTATTTGAAAGCACACACACAGTATTCATTTGGCGCAAAAAAATGCAAGCTGAGACAGAAGGGAGATATCTCAGACAAACTTTAAAAAAAAATTAATACCGTAGCTGAACGCTATCTCTAGCTTTCGCAACCATGTGCAACCAATTCTTTTTTGATCGAGTATGGTTAAGTATAGTAGAGAGGAATAAGAATCTGTCTGTTAACAGCAGTAAAGTCTTGACTGAGCTTTTAGAAAGAGAGAAAAAGAGAAAGATGATGCACATTGTAATCATCAAGTGAGCTTGCGAAACGAGGGTACAGCAAGAATTACCACACCTGAACTCAAACCTGCGTCCCCGCATACACAATTTGCACATACGCCCACGAGACAATTTAAAAAAAAATTAACAAATTTTAATTTTTTGAAATATTTTTATTTAGCTGAACATTTTTTATTCTACACATTAGATTTGTCTTTCATTGGATATTCAACTACATTACAAATCATTTCAGTATTACGGAAGAGTCGAATATTTCTAAAAATTTAAAAAACAGGATGTAATAGAATTTCTGTGCAATGCATCTACGTCAAATATAGGTTTATACGTAACGAGTACATCTATAATTCAATGTAGTAAAGATACTTTGTGTACGTATATTATAGATTTTATAATGGACATTCTCTTCTTAATTTAATTATTATAAAATAAAATAAAAAGTATCGTGTGTATTGTAGAAATGATAGAAAAAAAGCTATGCAGACGCACCAGGGTTATAAAAAAAGGAAGGATATGGATAAAAGCTAAAGTAAACCTGAAAATTAATACATAGACAGAAATTGTAAAATAGGGACCGATTTCAGACTGTATATAGGACATCGATGAGATTTTTATAAGGGTAATATAATCCAAGGATCCATCAGAAGGGTGAAATATAGAGGATATAATATCATGCTTATAAAAGCCAGGCTGATGCACGTGTGAAAGCATAAATAAATATAAGTTTATAAAGATGATACTATCTTTCTTTATCTCGTACACACTTGCGGCATATGTATATTACATGCGCTTAAAAGCAGCAGCCACTCCTATCATATAGAAAAATACAATGTGCTTTATAATAAGTTATGAAAAGAGTGAGGTTAGCTCTGGATAGAGGAGTATGACATAAATAGGGAAAATATATCATTTTACTTCTTGCTTCTCTAGTGGGAAAGTAAATTTTAAATGACTTCTCAAGTTTAGAGGGGAAAGTGCTGGATTAAGAATTTTAAGTGGCTTTACACATAAAGGAATTTAAGTTAGGATATATTGAAGAAGCGAGAGTGGTGAAGTATTAATGTCAACATTTGTGTTTTACGTGCAATTGTTTTCATTGTCTCCTTTATGGTGGTACATTTTATATTGATTTTTTATAAGAAAAATTTTTTTTGGGTTATTGCAACTCCAGTGTAAATCTTTTTGATAAATTTAACGCGTTTTAAACATATTTTTAAATACAAGTTTATTTCCTTATTAATTTTCATTTATTTTCATGCACATTATTTTATATCAAATTTTATATCGATATCATCCCTGTTGAAAGTAACGAATAAATACTAATAAAAAATTTCAAAGTTCTATTGGACTTTAAGACATCCAAATAAAAAATTTTATGTGGTATTATGCGCTTTTTATTTGAATGTTTTTTTCTATATGAATTTATTATTTTTGACCAATGCAAATATTTTAGAAAAATGATTTATTGGATTATACTGGCAAAAGTATATAAAAAGTATATATCATTTTATATCAAAGATCTTTTAAGAGAATTCATGTGCTGACACCATTAAAAGTTTTATATGGGTTTATACTAATTTTATAATTCAATTGAAACATGTGTGTTTATGAAATAAAACAATAAAATTTATATTTGTAACTATGAGGATAAAACATATATTTTACTTGGTTTTTCTCATGGTTATTTTATTATTTATAATCTTGAAATTGAAGTAATTGAAAAAAAAATTTATTTCATAACTATTTTTCTGATTTTATAGGAATTTATTTGATAATACGGGTGTGAATACACATATGATTTAAATTAAGGCCCATTTTATTCAAATGTAGTTGGCATTACGATCGAAAAAACTAACATAATATATTCGCAATACGATGTAAATAAAATCTGTATTTTATAGAAAAAATCCATTATATTTAAAAAATATTTTTTTTTTCAACAAAATTCTATTGATTTTTATCATAAAATACACCCTACTTAAAAATATAACTTTGTATTCGATATTAAAAAAGTTATTGTTAAATATATAAATGCCATTATAAGTATAACAAAACTTAATTGTTATTCTAAAAAAAAAATAATTTAATCGTGTAATTTTAATTAAATTTAAAATATATAACTTTAAGACTTGAAGTTATAAGATTTTAAGTACGCTAGAGCGTGACATACCGCTAAATCTCATTAAAAAACGTATGTTTTATACCAGGAACACATACTCGAGAATGCTAACTTAAAAATATAAACTCATACGCTGAAAAAGAAACCCGTTGCTATGGAACAATAAAATTTTTTCAAACAACTGTCACTTTTAACCCCTCACTTCACAACCATTTAACGGAAAGCCCGTTTAATTAAATAATTCATCACATGCTTAGATTCACAAATAAAAAACAAGCTATCATTTATAAGAAAAATCAATTAAAGCCTAATGAAAAATATTTAACACGAATATCTGTACTTAAATACTTAGTAATTTCCACATATGAATCATTAAAAAAAATCCTAATAACATGAGAAAAGTTATATAAAAAAAAAAAAAATAAATATAAAATAACGTATTATGTAAAACCATATAAATACCAAAACAAAAAATTAAACCATATAAAATTAACCATATAAATCAATAAAAAAAATTACAAATAGATACCTATAAAAATTGTTATATTATAAAAATATGTTAATGGGGTAAAATTTATATTTATTCCAATAAACACTATTCACATTTTTATGCTGCAAAACTAACAAGTACTCATTAAAAGAAATCAATGAAAAAGTTATTTTAAATCAACCTCATAAAATACTATAAAAGAAATTATATAATTATTAATGTCCATATAAGAACTAATAAAATTAATTTTATACTTTTGCAAAATGATAAAAATTTTATGCGAAATCGTAGAACAAAATAAAAACTGATGGAATTAGTATTTCAAATTCCTAATATAGACCAATATATTTTTACTTATTATTATTTTTCATTCGGTTTTGCGGGTGCAAATATACATTTCAAAATAATTAAAAATTTTTTTTTATTTGTTTTCATTGGTCATTTTCAACAGGGATTCTTTACATACAAACTGACACGTAATAAGCTTGCTATTTTTAATTACCAGTAACACTGTTGCATCTCTTTTCAATTTAATTGTCTGCCCTGTAAGTAGAAAGACTCCTATTTGTCTCTGCTGCACTTGATCGCCCGACCGCAGTTGGATAGTACTCTCTCCACGTAGTTCTATCTAACTTTCCCATCCTTTCCTCCAATACTTGAAGTGAGAAGCGCCACCAAGTTTTAGATGCTTAAGAAACAGACAGGATATCTATTATCTCTGTCTCTGTCCGTTTCACGAACAGTTTACCTTCACTAATTACTTCATTTAATTTGTCGTGGGGATGGAGAGGTCCAGCAAATTGTCTTGAGCTCTTCTACACGCATGTTACTGCTTTGCAGCTTGTGTTCTACGCTAATGGCTTATAAGTAATTAACAGGGATTTCGTACTTGAGTCTCGATGTCTTAAAGTTCTTTTCTCTACCTCGTACCTAGCATCTTCTACATCTTGAAGACTTTTATATAACTTAACATATTATAATTTATTTTTAAGGTTGCAATTTAAGGTTGGATAAATATTGACCTGATTAAACTTTTATAAGTTATCTCATCAAAGCTGAGTCATCATAGAAGAATAGCAATAATCAGAACGAATGTATAATAAATAATTGCAAGTCGTACGTGCCAATAAACGCCTTTCATATTGGTACTGTTTAAATATAAACTAAAAATTTATTTTATGTTTTAATTGTATCCAGAACTAGGTGAAATGTACGATCATTATAAAAATAAAGAAATGGTGGAAGAAAAAGAAGAGGAATATAAGTAAGTTAAATTTAGATAAACTTCTATAAACATATGTGTATATAGTTTCATTAAATGTCAATTATTCTTTTTTTTTAGAAATTTGTTTATACAAGCTTATGATGAAGTGATCAAATCAGCTTAAGTTATTTATTGTACGTGTATTACTGCAGGTGTAAAAGATTTTAGAAAATATCACTTTGATGCAGTAATTATTAATGAAGCATCACAAATAAAAATAACAGAAAGTCTTGTGCCAATATTTATGCACAAAGGTGTAAAAAAGGTTACCTTTATTGGCGACCATAAACAAAAAAATTGGGCCCTACAGTCATTTCTATGGATGCAAAAGATGCAGGTTTTGATAGTTCGCTTTTTGCCACGTTTGATAAATCAAAATTGTTTACCAAATATTATGCTGAAATGTCAATACAGAATGAATTCTATGATTGCTGCATTTCCTTCAAGAAGATTTTATGGTAATAATCTACTAAATGGAGTAGCAAACGAAGAACGAGTGTTGAAATTCCCTTGGTTAGGCAATGCCAAAAAAGCAGTAATTTTTTAAGATGTTGAAGGTATAGATATATCTGTTGGTACATCATTTAAAAATGAAATGAAATCCAAATTTATTATTGATATGATAAAAAAAAAATAAGTCATAGATTGTATGAACTTAAAGATTTAGGAATTATTTCTTTTTATGAAGGATAGAAACAAGAAATTAACAAACATAAAAATGCTTATTGATAAGAATTATCATTAAAAAACAATTGATAATGTAGACGCCTTTCAAGGCAGAGAAAAAAAACATTTTAATTATTTCTTGTGTACGTGCTAATGAAAAAAGAAATATTGGAGTTTTAAACAATAAAAGAAGATTAAATATAGCCTTAAGCAGAGCAAAAAAAATATAATATACAATGCGGACATTTGCAGTTACTTACTATATATGTTCGCATATAATACAATGCGAACATATACAGTAAGTAACTGCATATGTCCGTATATAATACATCGTGGACTTATGTAGTTACTTACTATATATGTTCACATATAAATGTATGTAGTTATTTACTATATATGTGCGCGTATAAAACGTATGTGGACTTACAGATATATTTTTTTTGTATTTTTATAGTCTTCACAAACCTGAAACTACGTTGTACGGAGTGATGCGGTCCAATTTAGCCACATCGACGGCTAAGACTATTGTGAAGAAACTTTTTCCAGGCCTTCAGGAAAATTTAATAAATTCTTACGGCTTGGCACTGAGGTCTTTTGGTCAGCTTCGCCAAAGGCTAAGGATCAGTCGACAAAGGTCAGAGAGAAGCCGG
Organism: Leptomastidea abnormis; assembly: GCA_030522805.1. NCBI lineage: Eukaryota > Metazoa > Arthropoda > Insecta > Hymenoptera > Encyrtidae > Leptomastidea > Leptomastidea abnormis. The sequence goes on from JAPYZE010004208.1 coordinate 7,263, forward strand.
TCATCAAGTCGGTGGAGACACCTCCTAATAAAATAGTGATAAAATTCCCTTCAAAGGTCAAGACGACAGTTACTGGTAAGCTAAAATAACACCAAACATATTCAGGTACTATCTATATAAGTTTTGCATGTTCTACAATTCTGGACTATTACAGATAAATCAAAAAAGGTGGAACCGCCGAAAAGGGAACTGCGCCCTAGACAGGCGAAAGACATGGTGCCTAAGGCGGCAAAAAAAGATTTTAATCAGCCTGGACCATCGGGGCTGCAACCAAAAGCAGCGGGAAAACAGCTCCGTAAGTAAATATAAATATTATGTATATAAATATTACAAAAGCCAATAAGTTAATAAAATATAAGCAGATAAATCATAAATATATTTTATGTTTTAGATCCTCCCCCACCTGAATCACGATTGGTACTTTGTCAATTTACCGAAAAAGGAATACAGGGCTACATAGAGTGGCCGGCATACCTTCATAAAAACAAAGGTATTCCCATGGTTAGATGGGCGGAGCAGAAGAAGAGCGTACATTATAGAACAGGATGGCCAGAACATAGGGAGTTAGAACATAAGGAGGAGCCAGAACATAAGGAGGGCAATCAAGCTACTTTAAGGAATAATCACGTTTAGTGTGATTTATTAAATTACTTAAATGATCAAAAAATCATCATCAAGGTAAATATAAAACTCTTTATTATTGTAATATTTCATTGACACTTGTACTAATCAACTTGCTTATTTTTAGACAAAGTCATCGGATATATAATAAAAGCTTGAAAATATTTTAATTATTTTTTTTCCCCAAACACTTTTGGTGATGGAACATAATAATTGTAAAATAAATCGTCGCCATTAGGAACTTAGGTGCAAATAAGCAACAGCAATAAGGTAAAATTTCTTGCCTTTATATTTATACCTCTAACGTATTCATTTATTTTACTCTCTTTCTTTATTTTTTTGGAATACACAATATACATATAAGGACAATACACGTATAAGGACTTGGTTTGAGCGACATTCGTAATAATTGAGCGTCTAGATGAGAAACAAATAGGCATGTACTTTGCTTAATATATTTTTTCTCAAATAAGTTTTACCGTTTTTTTTCGTCCCTTGCGACAATGGTCTCTTGCCCGCTTATCTCGTTCGTTGCAAGAGTTATACACGATACAGATGCGAATTTTTCCTTACTTTTTACGTGTAAATATATAAGCATATATATATATATATATATATTATATAAACTCGTCGCATCGCCGATACACGAATTAAACTCTAAATATAAATATTGAACTCCATATATGATATCAAGATGAAAATAGTGATGCGAGAAACATAAACGTATGTATCACCACATAGCGGATAAAGAAGGAACTAAAACTGAAAATACTACGAAAAGGCAAACAAATGAAAGAATCAATTAGTTTTTACTGCAAGGAGAAAAGGCGCGCTGTATATTACAGCTAACATCCAAAACCCACGGATTTGGTAAAACAACATAAGACCATTTTTCACCCTAAGTCTAAAACGATTATATATGGAGTTCAATTTTTACATTTAGAGTTTATTTCTTGGTATTTTTTTTACAATGTGTCGTATAGGAAAGAATCGTCTGTCATCCTACTGATGAGCCCAACAGACGTTTCTGGGCGAAACGACTATAATTTTATTTTTCATTTTTATTATTTTTATTTTCTCTTATATCATTTCTTGCTATTGCAAGATTTCTTGTTTGGCTCGCAATATCCCAATAAACTTTTATTTTCCATTATTATTAATTAAGCGAGTGATAGCTTCTTTACTATTGATATAAAATAATCTAAAAGTCGTGAACGAAAGCTTTTAAAAACATCAGCCAGGGTTTAAAATTTTCTTTATATGTTGCAGTTAAAAAGTATAATAAAAATTTATGCCTAAAATTTGTTATTGTAATAATGTTTAGCAATTTTAATAATACCTCGGGTTTTTTGGACTTTTTTAATCATGCTCCGGTTTACAATTCTAAATTTCAAACTAAACCATTACATTTAGTTAATCCGGACAAAGTGAATTTTGTAGCTGAAGAAAATACCTTCAAAGCCTTTGTTGTCCGAAATAAAAATATTAAAAATTAAAGTAACAGAAAAAAGAAAAAAATTTTAATCAAGCCCCGGTCTCCCTTATATCGGGAAGAAATGATAATATAACTAATGACAATAGTTCCAGGAAAAAGTCGGAAAATCGATTTTTAGCTTTTTAAATTGAGTTTTTCTATGGAATTTGTTGATTTGTAGTTCATAAACTGTAGGGTGATACTACATGCCTACTATGTTTAATAAAACAATAAAATCTACTAACATAAAAAGAATCGCGTTGTTTAGTTTCACCCCCGCATAGTTTACATCGTCCTCCGCTATATTAGTTAAAATGTTAATAATTTATATAAATAAATAAAGCTAGGCAGATAATCGGCAGAGTATAGGCAGATGCTCCTTATGAGTAATATTAAATAATATTACTGTGAGTCAAATAGTTACGTGTGTGGTACGTACTATATCTGTAATGATACTTTTTTCCCTTAAAACGCTTATTTTGCCCGAAGCTAAACTTAAAAAGTTGTCTGAACGCGATTTTAACCATATACAGTTCATCTCCATGGAATTGTACAGATCAGCCTCAGGAGTAGCTGTAAATTAAAAGTAACGTAAAAATGACCATACTTATTGTTAGTATATGCCAATCTAGTAAAAAAGAACAATTTAACTCACGCCAATATTGTTACTAACCAATTTTTAGATTGCTGGATATTTGTTAAAAAAAGTTATCACTGTTTTTGCAAGTTTAAAAAAATTAGCGATAAAAGTCGAAAAATAGATTTTTTGATTATAAAATTTTGTTTTGCAGTGGAATCCGTTAATTTCTAGAGTAAAAACTCAAGGTTAATAGTACAATTAGGTCTAAGATGTTAAATAAAGAAATTAAAATAATTAACATAAAAAGAATCGCGTCAACCAATTCAGCCCCTTTTTCCCCTATAACAAGACTCCCAAGCTCAGTCAAGTCACTATTAAATAATAAAATTAATACAAACAATTTTTTACAGGATCAACACATCGTGGAAGGTTTGGAAGACCAAGAGGACGGCAATTTCGTGGCGAACGAGGTCAAAGAGCTCCAAAGAGACGAGTATGGAGAGAAAAACGGGGAAGAGGAATAAACGGAAATGCGCAGCAAAGATTGGGTAGAGCAGCGAACCAGCAAAATGTCGTTGTAAATGATTTACGTATAGAAAACCCGCATCAAAACAACGAACCTCAAGAAAATGACCCTCGAGCTCCCTCAAGAAAACAAACCTAGAGAGGTCCCAATTTTGGAACGTTAACATTGAATTAATAATGTATTTCCCAAGTAATTGTATCCGATATTAAATACCAATTTAAACCATAACATTGCTTTAGTATCGCTTTTTATTTTCATGTCGAATTCGATTTAAATTATTATGAATGCTAAAAATTGAAACTTATAATTATTATTAAAAGTAAGTTTTAAAGTATTACATATTTAAATAAATTTTTGACAATATCACGCCATCATAGGATCCAAATTATTTTAATAATTTTTAAAACTTTATGTTAAATTTAGTTTCCTTGCAGGTGTTTTAATTTAGCTCAATAAGAAAACCGCTGCTTACTGCATTAGCAGAATGCTTTCTCAAAGAATTTCGAAAAACAAAATTAATTATATTTAAAATCTTAATATTTTACTTCTTTAAAAAATAAAAAATCTAAAATCAATATGATTAATTAAAATATTTAATATTTTTCATGTGTTTCCAAAAGCACTTAAATAAGGTACTTTTTGATCTAAAACATCCTTAATAAGATCCAATTAACGAAATTCATTAATTTACATACGATATTAGTAAA
>JAPYZE010004209.1:0-11168 GCA_030522805.1 Leptomastidea abnormis
ATTTATATAAAATAATCTATAACTCATGAAGGAAAGCATTTAAAAACATCAGCTAGGGCTTAAAATTTTTGTTATATGTTGTAATTTAATAGTACTATCGAGATTTGTGTCTAAAATTCGATATTGCAATGATATTTAGTAATTTTAATCATACCCCGAGCCTTTTTTAATTATACCCCGGGGTTTTTTTGACTTTTTTAATCATGCCCCGGTTTACAAATTCTAAGTTTAAAACTAAACCATTGCATTTAGCTAATCCGGACAAAGTGGATTTTACAGTTAATGGCAATACCGTCAAAGCTTTTTTGTTCGGAATAAAAATATTAAAAATTAATAAAGTTACTCTGGAAAGAAAGAAAAAATTTAATCATGCCCCGGCCTCCCCTTTATGTATAATACCACAGAGTAATGCGTAAGTCACATAATATGTGTATGACATATATTCTCATTCGACTATACACATTCAGAGTATAAGATGAATCTTTTTCATGTCTCTCTCTACTATATGTTGCTGTGACTGACACTGCTGAGATATACAGGATGACTTCTTTTTTTTTATTTTACACTTTTGTGAAGCGCTTGTCACTCTATATAAATGTAGGTATACACACGAAAAATGATATTCAAATAGCGTAGAACGAGATATGTATATAAATTGTATAAAGCGTATTTGCTTTTACGGTCAGGTATATGTAATGGGAGCGATTCTGAACTGAATTAAAAGTCGAGCTGCAAAGGATGATACAATATGAATTATAGAATACCGACCAATATATGTGTACGTATGTAAATATAAAACAGAAGCTTGAGTGTAACGGAAACATATGTTGATGACAGTGTAGGATATTGTAGAATGTATTTTTTTCTTCTTTTTTTAGGAAGAAAAGATTATGAGAATTAACACTATTATTTAACATTATAGTCAAGAAGTGTTTAACATTTGTACCAGAATATTTATCCATAGAAAATGTGATTGTTATGCCGAACTAAATGAAATATTATTTAAAAAAATTCAATATTGTCCAGTCTGTTTTTTTTATTATTATAGATTTTTCAAGTACTAATCAAAATAAAATACATTTGAAGATGTAAATTTTTTATTCAACCTCTAAATTTGATTTACAATTATTATAAAAATATTCGACTTGCAATTTAAAAAAAATAATAATAATTTTCTAATAAACAAATTTTCAAATAGCAACTTAAAAGTATAAAAACAGGCCAAAATAATCACATCAAAAGGAAATAAATGCTTAAGCATATCGAGTACAACACTGAACACACGCATACACACACACACGCACACACACACACACACAAGCATACAATACAAACGCAAACTTAGAAAGTATATTCGTCCTCTCAGCTTTGATTCGTTTATATCCTCTTGCGTATAGCATAGTATAGTCTCCTTTGGGCGTGTATATGCGCCCGCGCGCCTTTTGATTGGCGGACGTGGGGGCGGTGCGCAAGCGTAAACCAGGTATACCTGATTACAGGCGCGCTCGCTTCGCTTGCTAGCTCGCGCAATCGCGGACCACCCTCTACTCCTATTTCTCCTTGCTACAACGAGCAACGTGATATGCTGCGTATATAGGTGTAACCTCCTCTTTTACGCGAGTCCTTGCATTTTCACATGCGTCTGCGCATATGAGTACTTCAGAGTTGAAATTTTCGGAAAATATATTAATGTGTGTGAGTGTCTGTGAGAGATTGTCTTATAATTTTTTCTTTTTATTTTATTGTTATTTTAAGTTGATTGTAATTATAAAGTAAATATATTGTTTGTTTGACAGTACAAGAGATTTGTAAAATTAATGAGACAAATTTTAAAAGTTAGATTATAAGATAACAATAAGTAAGATTGTCATATCAAAAAATATATATTTTGATATAACTTTTTTTTTTTGTTGATAAAATTATCAGTATATTGGCAAACAGAAAACAGAAAAAGAGAAGATTTAAAGAAAAGAAAAGATAGATAATAAAAAGGTAAAAAAAAGAGAAGGTAGCAAAGATGATGGTTAAGGAAGTGACGAAGGAGATGGTTTGGAAGAGTGAAAGAAAGTATCGTGCAAGTAAGGAAGTTAGAGATAAATATAAAAATACCGAAGAGAGTGAAAGATGTAAAAAAAACGTTTTAGAATATTGTTTATCATAATTATTTGCTTGATTTTTTCTAATGAAAGAAAAGAAAAGTTGTTTCATTTTTAAAACTGATGAACAATAAAACATTTAAGATTCTATTTGAATTTTTAAATTTTGTTTTATATTTTAAAACTTACAAACTATTTATTTAAATGTATTGATGTTATAATTCTTTTTTTTTGTTCGCAATAACCTTTTGAGAAAAATTTTTTTAAAAATTTTCAATGTTAAAATATTTAAAATTAAAAAAAATGATCGTCCAATATATTTTTATTTACAGTTGATAAAATTTTAACATTTTCAAATATATTTCCAAACTCATAAAAATCAATAACAAACAAATGAAAACAATATTTTTAATATTTATATATACCAAAACCAATCATCCCATCTCCAAACAATACAACTCCACCTTCTCCCCCAAAAATAATTCTATTCTCACAAAATCCATAATTTTCATAAAGATAAACATAGAAAATAATAAAAGAAGGGATATATACCTCATCTCGAAGGTAAAATTTGTCAAATTACAATCTTATAAACACAAACAACAGCAACGCCCCTTATACTCACTTAATACAATGGAAAACATGTTTAGTTTTAACCGCTTGATGTTTCGACCGCACGTACTTACTTATACTTGCAAATACACCCAACATACTCATACACACCTATATAGCAAAAATCTCTCGTAGCCTCTCTTTACCATATCGTGTCATTGTAAAAAAAAAAAATAAATAAGTAGGAGGAGTAGAATAAGAGAAAAAGGTATAAAGATGTTTTAGTGGAAAAACTGTAAAAGGGTATATAAGTTTGATTTACGGTGTTTACATCGATGTAATCCTCTTAATGAGGAATCATGCCTCGTCAAGACTATACTATACAGCAGGAGCATCATTTGCGGAGGGTCATACACTATTAAGTAGAGAGAGAGATAAAGAGGGGGCCGGTCCGAGAGATGAGGAAGAGAGAGAAAGAGAGAGAGAGTTGGAGGAGGCTTTTACTCGAGCAAATGGTTACAGGAGGCGGAGCACGGCACTCTCTGTGGTTGTTTAGCGCCTCCTCGTACAACACATACATACATACATACATATTTATACGTATATATACGCACTGTGCTCTGATCATTACTGTTACGGGATTCATAATATAATACTCGTCGCGGTAAATATACGCGGTCTTTTGATCGCTATATATATATGTGTAAGTGTGTGAGGAGTCCGCGAACGCGCAACGCCCACTTTCGCCTCTCTCCCTCCCACTTTACGTGATTGTATGTATCCTCACTCTACCTTTCTCTTACTCGTGTGTCTATGTACTCCTTTTCTTTTAACTCCGTCTTCATATGCTTACTTGCTTATACGTATTATGAACTCAAGCACCTACTGCGCCCGTATTTTTTAGCTCATCTTTATATATGTATGCACCAGCTAATTATTGTTTTTAACTGTTTCTGATATTATTTCGTGAAATATAAATTAGTACGATGTATTCCTCTGTACTTTGGAGTTGTATAGTATATTTGAAGAGTCTTGGTCTGCATTTGATGCGTTTTAACTTTGATGATTTCATGTACATATAAGTACGAGCCATGGACGCGTCATCGATTAAACTGTGATTAATGAAAGTATGCATGGAATGAGGTTGATTATTTTAAGCTTGAAACTTTTATATGATGTTCTGAATGTATATGTGTGACGTGTGTTGTATTTTATGATTTTATTGAAGTTAACTTTTTGTTGAATCATTTTGGTAAGCGATGTATTAACTAAAATATTATGATTAAAGATTAGACTCATAGTTTTAACGAATATATAGTTTTGTTTTAATAATATATTATTTTATTTTGATTAATAAATGTTAATTACTTTTTTTTTCATGTAAATCGTTTTTACAAAATTTAGAAATATTATAATTAAAAATATTTTTTAAATAAAAAATAATTAATTTTTTTTAGAACTAATCTAAGATGTTTAATAAAAAAAAAAAAAAAAAAAGCATTAAAAAATTGACGTTACTATAATGTTCATATTTTAAATATAAAAGCTTTTTAACACTCATTGAGCGTATTTCGGTATGTATGAGAAATGATTCAGTTGATTAACGTCGGGAATCGAACCCACGACATGTGAATTTCGAAGCCAACTTCTTAACTACTGAGCCACTCTAGACCTTAGAATTTGAGTTTATTAAGACTTGTTTAAATCAGCAGAGTTATTAAATTTCATTATTGTTTTTGACTTAATTTTAAAACTTTTTTAATCAAATCTAATCTTTATATCTAATATTTCGAAAGTGAAAAATTTACTTTTGCACGTTTAAATATAAGAAAAACAATTTTATTTTTAAAAAATTAATAATTTAATAATTTAAAGAAGTACAATTGATTGCATATCTATTTTATTATCATCAAGTAAAACTAATAAAAGTTTTTCTCCATAAATTTTTTTTTTTTTTTAACACAAAAATTTTAAAAATTTATATGCACTAATAAAAATATATCAGCAACATTTTTATATAAACAGAAAAATAAAATCTCTCAATATTCTATTCCAAATTTACCAATCATATTAATAGCTCTCAACTCTTTTTAAAATTTCAAGTATACAATCAAAACCCCAAACTAACAGCAAATCACCAACCAATAAATCATCCAAATATTCACATTCACATACATATTCAACTAACAAAAACAACGACAACCACTCTTACTATCTCGTTTTCTTTTCTCCACTCTTTGATTTATCGTTGATGATTGAACATAATCGCCATAATGATCCTGCCTTTAAGAAAAATATAAGAAAGAAAAAAACCCATAACGAAAAAAAAAGGTATACATCCTTAAACCACACACACATACAATACATTCAAAACACAAAGTAAGAAGAAAACGACCACCTCAGCAGGAAAATCATCAACAGGAACATAATAGCTCTATAGAGAGGTAAAATGAAGGGGTGAATTTGCAAAAGTTGAACTTTTAAGCGCAGACACATATATAAGACAGTACACTACGTGTTCGAGAAAAAAAGAAGCAATAAATAATATTGCGGTTGGAAGTGTGGTTGGGTATCGTTTGTAAGAAAAAAAAAGGGGGGGGATATATAGTTTTAGTATATGAAGGAAAAACCGCATACATATACATATACAGTCAGCAATAGTAGTAAAAGCAGCAGGCTATTTTCTTTTCTCGGTATATTACTATATATACGTACAGTACATACATACATACATACCGCAAAATATGTACACTTTTTCTCTTCCATTTGGAAATTATAATCCCTACTAATTACTCGAACCGCCGTGTCATTGTCGCCGTTACTGGTTTTGTGGTGTGTGTGCAAAGTACTGCTGCTTTTTGCTTTTTCTTATATACCTTATCCTTTATCTCATTCTATCTCTCTCTCTCTCTCTTTCTCTCTCTCTATTTATTTCAATATTTCAACGAAAATTCATAAATTATCTTGTGGTTTTTCTTAGCCTGTGCGTCTATATAGTATATTTTTCTGTATAAGCTCAAAACGCTTTGGCTTCACAATTATTATATTGCACGTCCTCTATAACTACCTAGAATTAACCCCTCTCTCATTATATATGTATGTATTTACCGTTGGTTCTGCCGCATGTGTCACCAAATTTTATTGTTTCTTAATCTTTATACTCATACTTATATATTTATTTTTATCAATAGTGGGAGTAGAGTAGGTAAGAAAAAGGTAAGTAAGCAGTGTCATAAACTATAATATATCATTTGAAACGTCTCTCGATGATCTTATCCTTGATATATATAAATATAGTTTTGTTTTAAGTGCTGCTGAGAACAAAGCTTTATTTAGTATATCAATTTAAAATAATGACAATAAACTATATTTATGATGAGGTATGGGAATATCTTAAGATCTCCAACTAAATCTATAGAATTGGAACGATTGTGTAAAGAGTAATAAGTTGAATTTTAATGCTTTGAAATATATAAAATTGGTGAAATTATATTATTCACAACTAAATACATCACCAAGAGATTTTTCACTCGTAAAATCGATTTTTTTTTTAAAAATCGATGAAATCGATTGAAATAAATAAAATCGATTGAAATCGTAAATCTGAGAAATTTTTAGCAAGAATACTCACTATTTAAAATAGTTTAAAATTGATTGAAATCTATTAAAATCGTTAAAATCAATATGAAATCGATACAAATCGATTGAAATATTTAGCGTGCCTTAAAATTACTAAAAATTTTACAATTTAATAACCACTTGTACATCATATAGTTTGACATTTTTTTTAAAATTTCATTTTTATCCAATAGCTCTTACAAAAAAACTTCAACAAGCATAATATCCTTATTGAGTACATTATTACCTTGCACACGCAAGTATCATCCTCAAACTACAATTCAACCATTATAGCGATACATAAAAGTCCATTCAATATTTTCATATACATTATATAAGCGACACAAAAACATATCTATTCCTCAATAAATACATATAACCAATCACTCGTAAATGTCTCCTTTCCTTCCTCAAAAGCCCAAAAGCATCTTAAAAAAAAATGAATAACGTGGACATTTCGCTTTCTTTTATATATTAAATACAAATCACATCCAACATTACACAATACATACCAAATCTCAAAGCACAAACCATCATAAAAAATGATTTTTGACAGGTATTATGGTATTATTATCATTACACATACAAGCATTTAAAGAATAAAAAAAAAAAAAAGAAAAAGAAGAAAACCCTTAGTACAAAACTTAACAACACGCAAAATAGAAAAAAGAACGAAAAATAAGGGTATACGAGAAAGAAAAGTTATGTCGAGAAGTGCAATCGAGCGTGTAAATACACAAGCATCGTGCAAGTTTGTCATTAAAAAACTAGCCGCATAGGCATAAGTAAGCAAGCAAGCAACCCTCTTCCTTCATTTTGAAGTGACATCGGAATAGTATATGTCGTCAAAAAATTTCTTATGCTTCGTGCTCGTGCATTATCTCCATTTTCATAAGAGGTGGAGAAGAGAAGAGAGAGAGAGGGGGGTAACAATAAAAAGCGGGTTGTTGTCTGTATACATACTTTTATACCAGCGAAAAAAATATAGATGTCATCTATGCGTACTTATATAGGTATAGTTGCTACATAAATATATGAGAGAACGGGATATAATATGATGGAAGGTAGACACACGTTTAGATTCTCGCGGATGATACTTTATATTTGTTGCAATAAAGCTTGTCTCTCTATCCTCTATACCGGCTCTCTTTCACTTATATACGGTCCGTGGCACACACATCTGTTCCCCTGCTGCATGCATGCATGCATGCCCATTTATTCCGTATTATTAAACTTCTCCCCCTCCCCCCTTTCTCTCTTTCTTCTCGGTCGTGTTCTCATTTATTTACAGCCACACGACAAAGGATTGCGGACACGATCGAGTTTTCTTCTATACTTATCTGTATTAATGTGTGTTTTATAAGAGCAGATATTTGTTGATTTGAAGTGAAACCTATTGGTTTTGTGTATGTGTATGTGGTGAGTGAGTGAGAGAGAAAAAGAAAAAAAAAATGATTAAGGGGGTAAAGAGGGGTTATTGAGAAAAATATTGTGTAGCATGTTGTCTATATTTTTTGTTAACGTATGAATGTATAAATCTTTTTTTATCTTTGTTGTCAACTCATAAAAGTAGCGTGCTTTTTCTTTTTTTTTTTTATATGTGGCTATTTCGAGTATTTGAGTGAAATTGCTTGGACGGAAATGAATTATTTGATTTTGATGACAAATTTTAAATAATGCGAATATTTATTTATTTTTTTTAATGGATGTTTATGGTCTCACATTATTATTTAAAAAAAAAACTAAACTGTAATAAGCAAGGGGTTTTTCACTATTCAAATCGTTTTTGAGTGACTAAATCGCATGAGATCAACAATTTAAAATCGCCGAAATCTCTAAAAATTAAAATTGATTTTACAAGTGAAAAACTCTTCAGTAATGAGTTTAATTTAAGGAAAGTAAGCTAGTGTATTAAATAACAAAATTGAAAATAAAAAAATTTAAATATAAGGGCGTAAGGTTTTGTTTTTCGCACTGTGATCACAAAAGCAAGTCACGCTCGAGTGTTAAACGATATTGTTTATGATTTTGTACAAAAAATTCATTATACCGAAAAAAAATAAAAATAAGATATAAAGTGTCAATAATTACAAATAATGTTTTTAAAATTTAGAATTTACATAAAAATGAGTTACCACTTTAAGAATCAATTTATGGATGTAGCGCAAAGTACCGAAATCTGTACCTAAAGTACATGACTTTATATTTTATACACGCACTTACGATATTACTCAACATAGAGCGAAAAAGTGCTCTCTACACATCGATTTTGGGTATTTTTACAATATATAGATTTTACAAAAATTAATAAAAATTATGAAATTAATGAAAAATAGATTAAATTAATGCACATTTATGATATTCTGAGTATCTTAATTTTATCTTGGACTATTTAAAAAAAAAAAAAAATTATTTTGTCCAGAAAACGATATCTGCCTTTGTGCTAAAATTAAAAAAAAAAAAACATGCACTTAAAATTCGAGGAAGAATATCAATTTATTACTATATAAAGCCTTTTTGACACAATTAAATTAGTTTATTTTAGGCTAGAGCTCGAAGGTTCTATTGATCAGTGAAATCGAACCCACAACTTATAGATTGCGAAATCAATGTTATACCAACTAAACCATAACAAGTTCCAGTATACATTTTACTTTTTCTAAATTTCCATCTAATTTAATATTTGATAATTTTTGTTGTTTTAAAGAAATTTTAAATTATCAAAAATAATAAAAATAATAATAAGAATAATAATAAGAATGGCTTTTTTATAAAAAAAAAACTTATTCAAAGTATTTATACATTGATAGGTTTAATACATATTTTGAAATAAGTAACGAAATTAATATCATCTGTTGATTTTATCCGGTTTTTTATAAGAATAATTAAAAATTCCTAAAGTTGCTTAACTACTTGTGCAAAATCTTGTATTTATGTTTTATTCGAATTTGTTTTAAATTATACCTATATTCAATAATAATATTACATAATGTTTATTTCAAACTACAGCAAAGTTTAAAAACAACTTTTTTATAAATATAATGTTATTTCATAGCTTAATAAGCTCTGAAAAAATTAACATAACACTTTTATAAATTTTGCATTTAATAAAAAAAAAAACTAAGCTATAAATATATTACAATCATTGTTATTTTATTCCATATCCTCGAACAAGATATAATCCAAATCACAGCTGAAAATCAAATACCCTTGCAATCATATATACCTAAGTACATATTATATTTTAGCTTAATACCAGCACATACACACTTGAAATAAATTCACACACAGCCACACAGTCATATTGAGGAAGGGAAGGGGGAGAAGACTAAAAGCAAGTGCGCAGTAGACCAACACATAATCCGCTCGATCATATTCTAAATGCTCCTTCCTCATAATACATATACCCCATATTCTACTTTGCAAAAGCTCTTTGGTAATTTGGCGATTGTGGTGCAATCGCGCTCGAGTAATTCCATTAACCAGCTAAATTTTTTGAGCAGCCAAGAGGCCGTGCGACTTACTTATACACTTATACATATATATGTATATATCCAAGGAAAATCACCTATACATATATACATACATATACCACCCCAGCCACACACTCAACTAAATCGCGTTATGTACCTTACAATGAGGATATAAGTATACGTAGCTCACTGTATTATATTCAGTATATACCTATATACCAAAGGCGACGAGTTAGTCCACTTAAGAACGCGACTCCCGTGAAAAACCGAGCTCCTGTAAGGTTATTATGTACGTACATGTACGTACGTACGTACGTACGTACGTACGAGGATGTAGATGAAGAAATCTCTTCCGTCCGGTTGCGCGCGCCTCGCGAGCCTTGATTAAATTTCACTCCTTGCGCGATTAAGAACGCGAGTGCTTAATATATGTAATTGTGTGATTGCTTAGGAAAGGTGTGCGAGTGTGCAAGGAATTTCGACACTTTACTTTTCTTAATGGACTCTGGTTCTGGGACTTGTGTGGATTATCGTGTGGAGTAAATTTATGGGAGATATAAGCTTCGAGGGAATATTTCTTATGGGAAAATTTTGGTGATATGAAAAAGTGGAAGTGGATTTTTTTTTTTCTTGATATATCTTGCTGGAATAATTCAAGTTGATTTGACAAGTGTTATATTATTATGAAGTAATAGGCTTGTAATTTAATAAGTATATTCTTAAGAGTATTTTATTCTTAAGTATATAGCAAGTCGTTTTACTTAATTTTTTTTTTGAAATTATATTAATTTTAATATTAATATAAATTATTTTAATTTTAATTTTAATTTTAATATAAATTATTTTTAACAACAAAAATGAAAAAAATTTTAGAAACAAATTTTTTATAATTACCTATATCGTTATTATTTATCTATAGTAAAATAATTTTTTTTTGTTTTTTCATATGAATTATTGATGCTTATCCCAGATAATAAAATGTATAATTAAAAAAAATATATAAAACTGAAAACATTTTTCATCGTATGTCTAAAAATCCATTTTACACATAATATCATTGAAAAATAACTCAAAAAGCCAAACATACCAATCCATAAAATAAAATCACAAAAAAAAAAAATATCTAAGCTCAAAAAACCGTTTAAGCTTTTTTTTCCAGCCCTTTGACACACTCATCTCATACCGTTACACACATACATCATAAAATATCTCAGTCTCACGACATATATATATATATATATATATATATATATATATCACTGCATCTTTTCTATATAAAATACCATATATTCCACATAAACTATACTATAACTCCTTTAAAGCTCATCAGCCTATTCGCTCCGTGTGTGAGCGTTCGGTGCGCCCTCTCCAATCGAAAAATCGCACTTTCTATTTCATGTTTTACACAGTCGCTTATGGACAATTTTAA
>JAPYZE010004210.1:0-11164 GCA_030522805.1 Leptomastidea abnormis
ATATAAACCCGCGCTGATTCAACACCCTTACTCTTTACGAAATAAATACACTCCATGTGAGAGTATATCGAGAAATCAATTTTTTTATTTTATGCTGCTAGAGATATTGTTAAAGCTGCGGGTATGTATATAGGGTATAAGAGCATTTTATTATCGAGTGGTCTCTTATAGTTCTTCTATTTATCTTTTGGATGTTTCGAAGTGCATTTAAACTGGCACGTGCGAGTTGACTACTGCTGATGTTACTGTCAGACTTTTTTTGGCTGTTATGGTTTTTGATGATGAGAATTAAAATTGATGATGTGTGATATATATTGGTTTGAGAATGGCTTTGTGGAATTTTTTTTTTTTTTTTTTAATTCGATAACGTTAATATGGGCGATGAAAATTTTGGTTAAGGGAGTTGATAAAATTGTTATTAGTATCGTGATAAAGATCGATAAATTTGTATGTGATTTGAACATAGTTGATTTAAATAATTGTTATTTTTTTAATCGTAAGTGAAAAGTACAAAATTTATAAAAAAACCCTCAATTATATAATTTTTTTTCAAAACTATAAAAGCAACCGATATCAATAATTTATGTAACAATTTTTTAATCTCTATTAAATCATCAGATAAAATAGAGAAAAAAAATATCTTACTTCGGGTAGATCATTTTTATACTATCAACCAAAACTGCCTTACTGACATATAATCTTCGAAGATGTTACGTTAAGAAACCGAACGTATAAAAAGCATCGCGTTATCCACTAGATAAAAATCCAGAAATGACACCCATTTTCCTATATTTTTTTTTCTTTCTCACGCAAGAAAACCATATCTTATCCAAAGAATTTTTTTTTTACTTTCTTTCACATACTCAAAATATTTTTAAAAGCGGGTTTCGGTAAGGAGCGATAGAAAGAGAAAAGAGAGAGAGAGATATTTTATGGGCGTGTCTATCGTGTACTTTATATTACGGATAACGAGGATAAAAAGAAAAAATAAAGAAAGAAAACTTGTGTATTGAAGCCTAAGATATAAATTCGAAAAAATTTTGAAAATTGCAGGAAGGATCTACTGTTCTTTATAATGTTAATCATAAACATCACAAATAACTATAGATGATTTAAAAGGTGAAAAGAAATTTATCAAAATTTTTCAGTTCGAAAATAAATACATCCTAACGACGTAGTACATCTAATACAAAATACGTAGTATATCGAGCGAAAAACGGTTGCATTAAAAACGATGAGAGAGAGAGAGAGAGAGAGAGAGAGAGAGAGAGAGAGAGAGAGAGAGAGAATTTTTGCGCAGTTCAAGCATAACTACCCCTCGGATCGATTATATCCGGCCCAGCTGTGTGTGTGTGTGTATTATATATGTATATATGTGTGAATCGTTGGAGTATATAGTAGTACATATAGGATCATCTTGGTGAAAAACGGTTGCTGCTGTTACATATAGAATATAGTACCGGCAAGACGTTAGCTATAGCAGCTATATTGCGCAATAACAACTACTGGTTTTCTCATTATACCAAACTATGCTAAAGTGGCAGATAACGGAACGATCCCCTTTCTTTTATATATACATGACTACTGCCTTTTATTTCTTTTTTTTTTTTTAATTTTTTTTTTTTCGTTTTCTTTTTTTTCTTATCTTGAGAATCCGGGACGTCCAGTTTAATATGCAGAGGAAGGTTTTTTTTTTTTTTAATCGTATCTACACTTGGGGAGAAACGATATATACTATATGCTAATCTGACTATTCTGCTTCTTAGTTACAATGTTGGCGGTTATAGATCGATGGGAGTAAGGAGAAGGTATATTAGGGTGTCTTCTATAAATGTATGTGGTGTTGAAATTTTTTTTTTTAGTTGAGTTGAAAAATAAAAATTGAGAGATCTTGTGTGCTTCTTATGTGATGTAAAATAACAATTTTTTTTGTAAAATTGATGTGCAATGTTCAATAATGTAATAATTGATATTGATACACATCTGGTAAAAAAAAAGAAAAAAATTTGATTTTTTAATATCTTACAATTTAAAATTTTTTTTACTATTTCGTAAGAATATTGACTATGAATTTTAAAGATCTAATTGAACAATTGATTTTGTACGATCGAAGATAATAAAGTAGATAAGAAAAATTAACAATTGAATAAGCAAGGAAATTTTTTTGTTTTAAGAATTGAAATTCCACATAATACATGACTTATAGCGTATCTATATCTAAAAAAACTAGAAATTTTTCCAAGTAATAATCGTATTTCGTAAGATACATGAAAGATTAAATTTTCGATCCTTCAATAGCATCAGGTGGGCTTAAAAAAAGAACTACTCCTCGACTTGAATACTTTTTTTTTTAAAGAATACAAACATATTAGAGACCGCCTACTACAATCTTAAACCTCTAAAATTTATTATTTTGAAAATTGATACTCTTGAAGAAACTAAAATCCGAATAAATTTAAGATTGCCGATTTTAATACTGTCATTTATTACAATATAACCCTATACATCTTAGAGACGATATAAATTACATACTTTAAAAAATACTATTGTTTATGTCAATTTTATTCTTAAAAAAAAGAGCAATTCGCTAGTACAAAAGTGATTAAAGTTTTTATTTTACAAATAAATAACCTTTTTGACACCCTATCGAGAGTATTTTGGTTTATGAAAATTCATGCAATGTCTAAAGCTGACGGACGTCGAGATTTGAACTCACCAACCTGTGAATTACGAACACTTCACCCTTCAAACTAAGCCATTCATTCCAGTCACTTTCTTAAATTTATTTATCAATCAAAACAAATTTAACTCTAACCAAAAACCTTTCAATCAAAACAAAGCAAAAAAAAAATCGCAACACACGTTCACCTAAAACTCATCCATTATTCTTCATAAAAAATTAAAATCAAAAAATAAACTCAATCACACGCATTCACATATACATCCAATGTAGATAAAAAAAAAGCCACACGTGGCTAAACTCAAAATCCATCGCAATCCAAAGCAGCTGCAAGCAGCTATACAATCACACATATATACACACAAAGAAAATCCAAAGAGTCATCGGGGATCGTCTTGATATCGACCTATATATAGACATGCTATCTTTTTTTTCTTATCCCAAAGCGCAGCTTTACTGCTCTACACACGTATTGCAATATTTTCCTCGCAGGTATACATATAGGTACCTAAGACCGTTAGCTTCTCTTTTTTTTCGCCTCCCCTTCAGGAGCACACACACACACACGTGTAGGTATACTACGAGGAGCCCGAGGGTGGTGTTTTCATTGTTCCTGACTTTCTATACTTCTTTCTTTCCCCCCCTTACCTCCCCCTTTCTTTTTCCTTGACGTTTGAGTCTACCGTATAATAACCGACTTGTTGCAGATGTATAGGTATGCGCTTGTATATATACAGCGGGGGAGAAAAAATATTATGGGGAGAAGGAGAACGTCTGATGCAATATGTGTGTGTATGTAGGACAGATTTTTGAGAGATGCAAGCTTTAAAGATTGTTTAGCTTGAGTTTTTTTTTTTAAGAAATGAAAAATTATTCTAAGAGAAAAATATATAATTTTTGTATTGTGGTTTTTGTATGATTGTGAGCTGAAATTTTTATCTAAAATTGTGGAAAATTTAATCGTTATTATAGTTGTATACTTGAAACTCGTATTAGTAATATTCATCATCTCGCGTAGCTTTTTACATGTAAAATTAAAAATAAAATTAAAAATTCATGAATTAATTTAAAAAAACCTTGATCATTTAATAAATTAGCATTTTTCATCGAAAAAAACTAAAATAAAAGAACGAAAATGTTAATCGTGTCATCTAGTCTTCGAATTCTAAACCGTTATACAAATTTAAATTTAAAATAAGCCTAAAGAGACAAAAAATTATACGATTCTTAACAAAGTATAATAATGCATTTTTATAAAAAACAAATTTTTCGCTTCTTCGTCTTTCTCCCTTTTTCTCAATACCTACTTATATGGTATAACTAATTGTAATTCAATCGTCGCATATAAAAACGCACATAACATATATAAATATCCACATATGCTAACCGATGATCGTTACGCATATCGTAAAGGTGTATCCGCATCAAACTAAAAGATCATCCGGTCTACTACTACTATACGAAAAAGACTCATCCGGTCTCTCATTACTATCACTATCAATTTTTTATTTTTTTTTAAACGTCTCTTCTTTTCCTAACACTAATAAAAATATCTCATCAATTCATCCTCCCTCCAAAACCTTGTTTCACCTATATACCATAAGTATCAAAATCATGATACACACATATAAAAAAAAATATCCACATACTTTTAAGCTTCCGGTTAAAAGAAAAAAAATAATATAACATCTTACAGTATAACATATAAAATACTACAATTTCTAAGCTCCGGAAAAACCACATACTAACGTATATAAGCAAAAGAGAAAGAGAGCACGTGTGCTTGATATAAAAGTACACAAAGAAAGCATCTCACACACACATACGTACAAAAATGTTTGTGCTCTGCAAAAATATAGAAGATGCAGAAAGAGAAAAGGTATACTATATAGTAGGGTGTGTGTGTCGTAAAGGGGACTTCCCCTTACTATAATATATACCTTACATCCTATCCTCTTTCTTATATTATACATGTAGGTATACCTTTAGAAAACGCTCTAGGAGAATTAATGCTTCTTATAACGGCCGTTCGCGCGATTTTTCGTGAAGAGAATTATAAGAAGGAGGGAGGGGAGAAAGGAAAAGAGATGGAAGTTAGAGCAACTGCAGTTGTACTATATTGTATAACGTATACCTATAGGTACACTTCGTCTTGGTTCTGTAACTCCCCTTGGTTGTACTATCCCTACCCTAAATGTTATACTTTCTTCACGGTGGGAAAAGGAAATAAAAAAAAAAAAAATATAATCCTGCAGGCTTGAAAATGCTTATTAAGTTTTCTTTGTATGCGAATTTTTCTTTTTTTAGGGGGGGGGGGGGAGAAAATATTTTGGTTTTATAATAGATGAAAAAAACTTTGGATAATAAAAATTAGATAATTTTTGGTTTATATTTTTTTTTTAAATTGTGGTTTTTCAAGCAATGAGGCAATATTAATTTACAAAAATAAGTTGATAAAAAAAAAAAACAAAACAATAATAATAATAATAATCATAAAAAACATCACAAGCTAGAAAAACATTAAGAAGAAACAGCAGACATTGAAAAAAAATTGTATAGTCCAATCAAATTGCAATAAATCTCGTACAAAACAACGTCTACACACATACTGTCATATCTATCCAAGTATATATATATATATATATATATATATATATATATATATATGCAATCCTGTTTCTTAGCCCTACACAGTAAACGATAATTAAAAGGACGGGACACATGAAAGAGAGAAGGAGAGAGAAAGGTGAATCCGAACAAGTATATATAGGGTAGTAGAGATAAAAGAGGAAGAATGTATATGTAAAGGAATGGGAAAGGAAGTAAAGATACGTTGTCTCTCGTTTATCCATACATCCATCCACCTGGACCTTTTTCAAAGTTCCCAGAGGGTTCGTGTACCTACACCTATATATGCTATCTCTCTCTCTCTGGATTTTTATCTTCTGCTGTCTGGATGTGCTATAACAAATACCGATGCTTAAGTGACTATTTCTATATAAATGTGTTCTCCCCTTGTATTTTTATTCTTATTTTTCTATTCTTATATGATCGTATTTTTCCGCTGTTTATCGATCTGATGTTTTGAAGGGGGAGATGAGTTAAGAGAGGGGATTTTTTAAGTTGAGATTTTGGATTAAATTGTCGTTAAAAATTAAGGACTGGGTTATTTATTGAAAATAATGTGTATTATTATTATTAGATGTTGATTTATTATTTGATTTTGGGTAAAGTGAGAACTGCTGGTGGAATATTATTATTGTTGGTGAGATATAAATTTTGATTGATATTGTTTGGTTGTTTGAATTGGTGGTGATTTTAATTGTAAGTTGTAATTGATGTTACATTTAATTTTAAATAATTTTATAATGGATTCTTCATGTTAAAATTTGAAATATTTTAATTTTTAAATATTTTTAAATATAATATTAATTACGATGTTACATTAAATTTATGAAATTATTTAAGATTTTTGTAATTATTAATATAATCATTATTATTAATAATGCATATTTGTTCAATGCTTCTAAAAATTATTTAAATTAATTTACATTATTTAAAATTTTTAAAAATTGTATTTTAAAAAGCCAAGAATCCTTAAAAAACATCGTAAAATTTTGCAAACTCATACACCAACCCTGAATGCAAATATAGTAAATAAAAATCCAAGAATTAACAAATACTCACTGAATCATCGAAACTCCTTCTACTTTCCCTTACACACATACAAACAAATACTCTATTTCCTATCTTTATATATATATATATTTTTTTTTTAATCCCACCTTCTTTTCTCCTTCCTTCAACACACACCATATCTAAAATAAGAAAAAAAATAAATAAAAAGACCAGAAGCCAGAGAGCGAGCTCAGAGTAGTACCTACACAAGAATAAGAAGAAGGAAAGAAATATAAAGTATGGAAAAGAAAGAGAGAGAGAGAGAGAGAGAGAGAGAAGGAGTGCAGGGTAAAATAAGCCAAAAGCTCACACAGAAACAGGTATAACAACGTCATACCTACATACATAAGCTACTACGCGAGCCTATACATATGCACACACATTCACACATAATACAGCTTAAAATATAAAGTAAGATAGGGGAGCTACTAATACTTACTCTCCCTTCTCTTTCTCAACCGGCCCCTATTGTACCTCCTCATATACACGACTATACGCACAGGATATATTTTCCCAGGACTCTCCCTTTCTCTCTCTCTCCCTTCCCTCCATTCACACGTCTCCTCCACGCCCCACCAGCAAGCAGCTACAGCTGTAAAAAAAAGGGGGGACCAATAGCCCTACCATTTGTAGACCCCTATACACGTGGTACCACGAGTTGCTGCTGCTGCTTCTGCTGGGCCCTATAAAAGCTTCGGATCATGGTAGACTCGGCACAGTGCAGGTCCGGTGAGGCTTGGAGTAAGAACGCAGTCACTCTCTATTTCTGTTCTGCTCTGATCTGATAATATTTTTGATCAGAGAATGGATTGGAGGATAAGAAGGATAAGAAGATGGAGAACGAAAAGAAGAAGAAAAATTAGATTTGGAGAACGAGAAGAATAATAAAGCAAGATACGTCGTAGTGATGATGACATTATTGTTACTATTATAAAGTTTATTTAAAAAAAGAAGAAGAAGAAGAAAAGGATAAACCGGCTGGTACCGGGGTTAATTTGACCAAAGTTTGTTTTTTTTTTGGAAAAAGGTCAACTTGTCATCTTTTTTAAAAGAATTTTTTAATCTACCAACGACGTCAGTGTCTTGTCTGTGACTAGAATATATATATTATTCTTACTTCTTTGGATTATTGAAAGTGACTGTGCCTCGCCGGACCATATTTGTCCTTGTCCTTTTTTTTTAATTTTTTTGTTTTTTTTTTTGTTTTTCCTTTTAATTTTTTGTTTTTTACTGTTAATCCTTTCCCATACCGATTATTTTTTTCCTAAAAAAAATGCAAAAGAACGCAAGAAACTGTAAATAGTAATCATATCAAGAGATGTTACTCAGTTATTATTGGATCAAATGGACAGTCGATTTACGAAAAAAAAAAAAATCAGCGTCTTAAAGCATATATAAATATACAAATAAGCACAGCTAATTATATATAGATATAGATGAAACAAGAAAAGTGTCTTTAAGCAAGAAAGACATAAAAAAAAAAAAACAAGTAATTAACCGGCAGTGCTTCGTACGAATTTTCTGTCGCAGATCAAGGATAACAACAACGACGATGATGATGATGATGATGATCACCTACTACTTCTTCCCACATAAGTATTTAAAAAATCTAGAACCGTTCCGGCTATTATTTATCGCAATTCTCTGGAAAATATACTACGACGACGACGACGAAGAAAGAGAGAAAAAGAGGGAATAAAAAAAAAAAGGAGGACCAGTAATCTTAGAGGTGAGTACCCTTTCGGCCTTGTCAAAATTCAAAAAAGTTTGCAAAAAAAAAAATTAGAAAAAAAAAGAGAAATAAAAAAAAAAGATACATACGTATGGCTTAGCTTTTTTGTGGACACGGACGGTTTTGGTGCTCCGATAGACTACTCGAAATTATTCGCCTTTCAAAATTTGAAAAAAAAAAAAAAAAAAACGATTGTTCGACATTTTTCGATCGATCGGGAAATCTCGTCGCTCGCTGAATAAAAAAAAAACTTTATTTTTTTTTATCTCGTATCCTGAAATTAACGAATAAAAAAATAAAAGTAAAATTCCGGAATACATAATATATGTAACACATATAAAAGCAAGAGAAAAAGAAAAAATCAATATAACACAAATTATTTATATATCTCTCGTCATCATCATAGTAATGGATTATATCGAGTTATTTAATAAAATAGTTTAAATTATTATAAATCGATCGCAATCGCGTATTTTCGCGCTCGCATTCTTGTTTTACGAACTAAAAGAAAAACTAACCGATCTCCATTTCATTTTTATTAAAGAAAAAGGAAACGATAAATAAAAAAAATAAAGTCGCGTACAACATCTTGGATATATATAACCCGCAAATTAAAAAGCTGTTTAGAAATTATTAAACAGAAATAATAAAAAAAAAAATGCAACCTTCAGGCTCTCGGTTTCTTTATTTTTTGCGCGCAGCAAAAATAAAAACAAATTTTTTTTCCGGCTTTCAAAAATCTTTATTATTTATTCTCTACAAAACTATAGAAAACAAGAAACGCCGCGAAAAAAAAAATGAAAATGAAAAGACAAAAAAAATCAAAAGACAAATTTGAAAACTCGAGGGCTCACATACGCACGCATAATGAGATTATCCAGATTAAAAAAAAAAAAAAAAATACGCAGACATAAGCGCTGTACACTCAATTTTTTCGATTTAAAATTGAGGATAGACATTGTAGCTTTTATTAATAAAACAGTTGCAAGTATACAGCGAAATAAAATACGCGAATGAGAAAGTGTAGATAAAACGTAAGTACGCGATTGCTGATATATTTGATCGATTTTAGATATTTGTATTTTTATTTAATGATCCCCCCTCCCCGTTTGACCGGTATAAAACTTCCGACCGCAAGCTTGAATTATACGGGGTAGAAAATATATATTAAACTTGGGCTTCAATTTTTTTTTATCACGGCCCCGTGAAAGAGAAACCGCGATAATGCGGTAAATTTAAAGAAAAAAACATGAATTGGTTTTTTTTTTTTAAAATCCGGAAATACACACGAATGGTACTAAAAAAACATGTACACCCGCAGCGAGATTTGCCGGTCGATCGTTTCTAAAAACAGAAGAAAAAAAGAAATTTTGCTTTTGGATCTTTCGGTCATTCGTATCGCACATATGATTATTTTGCGTTAGGCCTTACTCTATCCAAGCACTAAGACCCTCATTCAAAAATAAATGTCAAAATTAACGCGTTGAATAATTGTTTTTTAAAAATTATTTATTATTAAATTTTATTTTAACAACTTTTGGCATTTAAAGTAGTCAAAATTATACATCAAAATTATTACCAAAATTTTCTATTCTATTCTATTTCTCTATTCTATTACTCTATATTCTTCTTACTTGAAATCTTGTATTTTATACAAAAATAATTTAGTATTTATTTGCTCCAATACCTCGCACGAATCTAGTATAAATTGTACAAAAAAAAAAAATAGTTTTTATTTCTTTCACATAGAAAATAATTTATATCGTATGCTATGTTGTGATAAAATAAAAAAAAAAAAATCTGCAGTTAATTGCAATTAGTCACTAAAATTTATAGTTACCTGTATATATTCTGGCACGATAAAAAAATCAAAAAAAGCTACTATAAAAAAAATGTAGAAAAATTAAATCCTGTAAATTTGCAATGCCTACTGCTGCCCTACGTAAGATAATATTTTATATATTAATAGTCAATTTTATTATATATTGTTGCAACGAGTATCTGACACAAACAAAATTGTAATATTAAAAAAAAAAAAAATCTGTTGTCAAAAATTGTCATGCTGCTCTGGCTCTGTATTTTTTGGTGTTGAATAAAAAATGTTACTAAAAATTTGTGCGAAAAGTCTTGTATCGAAGGTAACAACAGTTTTGGAACCCAAAAAATTATAATAGCAAAATTTTATTTATATTTTGGAAATAATTATTTAAAAGAAAAAAAAAATTAATCAATTGACCACAGAACTACACAACAATATCCAGGACCATCCAAAAATTACTCCATATATATTTTTGAATAATAACAATAATAGAACTCGATGAGATTTGGCTTTTAATTTACATACAACGTAACAATGCAATAATTGTTCACTGTTTACAACAAATACATACAAAATTCAATTTTTTTTTTTATCAAAATCCGTTACAGGCTGCACAAACCTTCGATCACGAGTCAATTCGCATCAAAATTTTATCTTTTTTTAAATGTATAAATAGATATTTTATATGTAGTATACATTTGTCACGTATTTCCTGTTTGTTGAAAAATTGTTAAAATTGCATTCAAAATTTAAATTTTGTACAAAAAAAAATTTTTGCACGATTTGTTTAACCGTTGAAAAATGTTTATTAGAAAGAGAAAAAAAAAAATTTATCAGGACTGCAATCAGTAATCGCATGGTTTTGCTATAAACACACAACAAAATATAAAAAAAAAATAAAAACAGAATGAAAAAAAAAATAACTGTAAAATCACTTGCGGTCTCGTGAGAAAGCCACAGTCCCACTATAAACAAAAATCACCAAAATTATTCAATCAAAAAAGAAACTGTAAACTCGGCCATATCAAAAAAAGTATATATCAAAACATCAAAATCATCTCTCAAAAAGAAAAAAAAAAAATTCGGTCATCAAAACCCAAAATAAACAACTGTACAAAAACCAAAAAAAAAACACATTCAAGCACACAAAACAAAAAAAACGAAAAAAAAAAAAAAAAAAACAAAAACAAAAAAAAAAAAAACAAAAAGAACTAAAAAAAAAAAAACCACAAAAAAAAAAAAAACAAAAAACAAA
>JAPYZE010004211.1:0-11163 GCA_030522805.1 Leptomastidea abnormis
TATATATATATATATATATATATATATATATATATTTATATATATATATTTTTTTTTAATAAGTATTAAGAGACGAAATTTGGCTTAAAATAAATTTATGAAGTTTCTCTCAAAATAAAGTTATTGTGTACAAACATTGTTAAAGTATTTACAACAATAATTTATTTTCATAAAAAAATATTCCTCGTAAAACCACGTATATAAAGCACAAAAAGAGCAATATTTTCAACATAAAATTTAAGTTTTACATTTCAATCTATTATCGATAGCTAGTATATCTTTTAACAACTTTTATTAGTTTTGAAACACGAAGCAACATTTTATGATCACCTCGTCGATTTTTTCCAAGTTTTTATATCATAGTAGTTTTCCATTGTCACAACGTTCGGTTCACAAAATTTTTTATTTTACATCGTCCTAGAGTTTCTTTAAAAAAAGAGTCATCTGATCATTAAAATAAAACATATTTATGTAAATTTATATTTTTCAAAAATGTATAAATACTTCTGCTATTCTTACAAAATAAATTTATTTTATCAAAATAGCATTTCGTTATTAATTAAAAAAATTATTAAACTGACGTTCTTTTAAGCAATTGCAGTTGATATAAATCATAACCATAGTCATCGCGAAGTTGTAGTGGTCCATTTGCAAAGTATAACAATAGATAAATATTAAGAAGTCCATTGAACATTTTATTGTTGATTACTTGTTATTGGAGTTAAGAATCACAGCCTAGTAATTTCTTAAAGTGACAAAAGCAATCAATTTTTACCAATCCTGATCAAAATTTAATTGTTTTCTACTGTTTGAAATAGCTACTTATCACTTTTTTATAAAAATTTCTTTTGTCAATTTTAATTATTTAAAATCAAATGAAATTAATAATTATGATAAAATTAATGATTTTTTCATTAAATATTTTTTCTTTTAATCAAGTTGAAAGTAACAATCTTTTGATTTCTGACAGAAATAATCACGTTTATGAAGTTTTGGTAAGTCTTGCATCCTCTATAAATTCCTACATCTGATTTTATGTTGTTTGTCGTTAATTTATACATTTATGAAAATATTTCAATACCGGCACGAAGTTGCGGTTATTTAAAAGTTGAGCCAGTACTAAGATATTTTGAAAAATATGAAAATTAACGTTAAACAACATTAAATCAATGTCGGTAACTAAGGTAATATGGAGTTTGGTCAGACCCATGTTCTCATTCTAACTCTTATGTCAAATGTTTTCAGGAGAAATTAATCAATTCATGTTCCGAAACAAAAAATATAATGTTACTTGGCCAATGGAACAATAAAATGCATTCTATCTTTCACCCAATAATCAGTCATGACGAGTCATCAAAATTATTTGATAATGACATTGATATTTTTAATGAAAATAAATCTCTTTCGAAGATGTTCGCTTACACTAAAAGAAATAATTTACCTTTAACTACTATAGTGATATCGACTTCATCCGAAACTATTTTAATAAAATACTTGACAGGATTAAAATATTCTCTTTGGTGGAATTCCGAAGCTCGTTTTTTTATATTTAACAACAATTTAAACGACAACTGTTCGACAGCCCAAAATTTTTTAAAGATTTTATGGAGTTTTAAAATTTTGCAAGCTGTACATTTATGTTCGATGAAAACATCAGAATTATTGCTACATACATTTAATCCATTCACCGATCGAGCTCCTACATTTTGGAATAAAATAGAAATTGGAACAACTTACGATAATCGATGGACTTTATATCGACATTCATTCGAACAATCTTTAGAATCTCTTTTAAATAATGGCAAGTATAATTTGAAATATCAGTTTTAAAAAATATATTTAAATTGAAAAATTAACGCTAACCTTAAAATTATATTTCAATAGATACATTCCATTGTGAAGATTTATTTTTTGATAAGGCAAGATATTTAGACGGTTACAATTTTCAAGTAGGAATATATGATTTTAAAAAATTTTTTCGTTACGATTTTGAAAAATCTGGATACCAAAGATGCAGTGCAGCTTTAATGCAACCTATGTGTGTCACACTAAATCATATAAATGCAACTATTACATTAAAACTTTCTGGTCTATTACCAGGAATCGATAGCAATGGCGAAGCTATAGGTTTATTGGCAGATATTTTGTCAGAAAAAATTAAGTTTTTAATTGCTCCACGTTTGCAGCGTTATTATTGGAGGCATCAAGTTAATCCTTACCGCTTTGATACGATACGAATTTTAACAAGCAAAATCCGGGTTAAAAGTAGTAGCTTCTTGAACATCGTCCTTGATATAAAATCTTTGATAATTTTGAGCTTATATTTTTTCCTGTTTTCTATTTGTGTTCGATGGATTTTAAATATATCTCTAAATTGTGCTGCATTTGAAGTACTTCGTATAATTGTTGGCCAGCCTATCCTTATAGTACCAAAAAATTTAATTTCAAAAATATTCTTAACTATTATTATATTTATCAGCTATTTACTTGGCGCGTATTTTCAAAGCGCATTAAGTGCATCTGAGTCTGCACCAATACGCGAGTCACAAATTGATTCTACTCAAGATTTAATCAAATCGAATATTACTATTTACGGACCATCAAGTTTTAAAGAACTAATATTTCACGAGGAGATTCGAAATAATTATATTGGTTTAAACGAATTGCAAGATTGTATTGATAGTTTAATTAAGGGAGACAAAATAGCCTGTCTTACTACTAAACTTTTGATGCAGGCTTTCAATTTTCCAAATTCATCATTTTTACATTTGTCAAAATCGTACGTTGTTGAAACTTCTGATGTTTTTGTTTTGTCAACCGATTTTCCTCTTCGCACCAAGTTCAATGAGATTTTGATAAGATTGAATGAAGGTGGTTTTACGGATCTATTTGTTAATAGAAAAGAAAATGCGACATCAAAGGCTCGCTTAGAACGTAAAAAGGTGGAAATGGTCGATATTATGTTATCCTTTTATATTTCAATTTTCGGTTGGCTTTTAGCTGTTATCGTTTTTTTTATTGACTTAAATTTTAATAGAAATAAAAGGTTTAGTAACATATCGAGAAAAAAAGCTTGCTTAAAGAAAATGAAAATATCATATATTTTATTACGAAATAGAAAATTAAGAAAATCTTCGCCTCCTGCAAAATTTCCTTTTACTCCGTGAGTATAGAGAAAGCTACGAAATATTTTTTTGTTGCACATTTTTAATTCTATAAACTATTATTCGTTTATATATTTTCGTTTATCTATTCGTGTTCGTGTGTGGTGCAATTATTTAAGATTAAAGTATAAAATTAATTACGTGTTTTTATGACTTTTTGTTGAGCCTACAATCTAGTATTTTCTATTTCGGCACTATGTGCACTTTTACAAAAAAGGGATTATTACAAGGATTATAATTTATTATCCCAATTCTTCTAGAATATTTAGAGCTGACCAAAAAAATAAAGAAATTTTTTCAAAATCAATCTATTTTATTTTATAAAACAATCATATTTTTATTTCTAATTTTCAAGGCATGATATTTTCATTTTGATGTTTATTATGATATTTATTACTTCAATGATCATGACAGACTATAAGAAGTAACCTTTCTTATTTTTCAATCAAAATTGAGATGCTAAGCAATGCAATTGATAAATACAATAATCATATTTAAATTATCTGATAATGCTGATAAAAGCACATTGATAAAATCAATCTTGTATTAAAGTGATATAAATAAAATATTGGACGTATTCAATTTCGCACCTGTAACCTTCCTGCAAAAAAAAAATCGATTAGGCTATAAATTTACGTCAATACTAATGGGTTACTATAGTATGTAAAATTTTTGCACTTGTACAGAAAGATATTTCCATTTTACAAAAACATAAGTCAAGTAAAACTAAGTGCAGTTTTTAATAAATAGATAAAAAAGATTCACTCAAATTTAGCTATTGAGGCAAAATTTGAGTGAAATTTGGCAAGGTGAAAATTTCTTATGTGATGCAATGAAACTAAAGTAATAGTATCTCTTAAAAAAGAAAAAAAAAAGAAAACACTTACAAAAAATAATATTTTTAAAAAAAAATATTCAATAACTATTTAGAGGATTTAAAAAGCTTACCAATGTTAAATAGCACCTGCGAGTATGTTATAACGATCAATAAGTAATATCTAAATAGATTTTAAATAAAATATAAATAGAGTAACTTGAATTCATATATCTTGTCTGAGTGTAGATCAATTTATATGTCAATTACGTACTAAATATAAAAACATTTTACAAACGATAAACATTGTTCTGTTTTGTGAAAAAATATTAGCTACAGTATGTATAATAAAGTTGTTGCAAGAACATTATTTATTCGAAAAATATTTTTCAAAATTATTTCTTAAATTATAATAGATGTATAAAGTAAAATAAAAAAATTGCAAAATCTGAATCATGGAGTTTACAATTTGATTATTTTAAATTATTTCCTGTATGTATTCTTTCACGATAGTAATTTTGTATAAAAATTAATATAATTACAAAGTCGATTTTTTCTATACTTTTTTTTCATTCTAGTAATTTTTATCTTTTCTTCGAGCGTAAAATATGCAAAATTTGACAATTTGTTATATTAAATAGTACAATTTTGAATAAAGTAATTCAATCAATACCATGAATATTAAATTTGTTTTATTACTCAATATTTTTATCATTGAAAAAATTCGAAGTAGAAACGATTTTGTTATGCCTGAGAAACAACTTTTTTCCGTCAACACAACAGTAAGTTATTAATTTAAGAAAATAATATTAATTATTAGAAAAGAAATCAGTTAATTATTTATTATTATTTATTTACAGGAGCATATAATAAAAACATGTATGACAAGTAAAAACATCGTTTTGTTCGGTCAATGGGACAGTAATAATAATTATACTCATGTTCTTCGATTTTTTAATGATTTCTCCCCGATAACATTACTTGATTCTGTTGCAAGTATCATAAAACATTTTCAAAAGCATCCTGAAATTTTAATAGATAAACCGACTTCTAGTGTAACAATCGCAATATCGACTAAAAAAATTTTAATAAATTACTTAGAAAATATGAAAAAATCAAATTTATGGAATCACGAAGCGCGATTTTTTTTAATCGACTGGTCATTACGAAATGATTGTAATATTATGATGGCTCAAGAGTATTTAGATATTTTGTGGAAATTCAATGTCATTAACGCCTTGTATTTATGCGGTACAAAAAAGGACGATTTAATTTTGTATACTTACAATCCTTTCACGAATTTGGCTCCAAAATTATGGAAAAAAGTTTATACTCAATTTGATCTTAACGATCGTTGGACGTTATATCAACTTTCATTAAATTCATCTTATCATCCAATAATTCCAAGTAAGTGATGTATTAAAAATAAATGAAATTTCTTTAAATTTTGTATATATCCTTTTTTATAGATCAGTTACTCTGCAAAGATTTATTTTTTGATAAAGCAAAAAATTTAAACGGCTACAATTTAAATGCAGGACTATTTGTTTATGAAAAAGCATATCGTTACGATTATACAAAATCCGGCTATCAAAGATGCGTTGGAGCTCATCTCATGACCATGTGCTTGCTATTACGTCATGTTAATGCATCGATTACCCTAAAATTGTCAAGCAATGCTGGCATGGTAGATGACAATGGTAAATCGTACGGTTTAATAAACGATGTTCTCGAGGGTAAAATTAATTTTTCACTACTCAGTTATCAGCAACGTTCGTTTTGGAAAAATCAATTTTATCCGTTTTATTATGAAGAGCTTAAAATTGTAACTGAAAAAAAGAAATCTCATTCGCAAACCGAGTTATTGGCAAAGCTGTTGCAAATAAAATTTTTAATCTATCCCTTTTCCGCGTATTGCTTGATAATAATTATTTTTTTCAAATATACTCTAAAAATATCGTTAAGTTCAGCGATGCTGGAATGTTTGCGAATTTTGTTTGGTCATTCGACTTTACGTCAACCAAGACTTGTATCTTTTAAAATTCTATTAATTGCTATTATAGTAACTTCGAGTTTGATAAGCACTTTTATGCAAACTATATTAAGCTCGATAGAAACGGTACCAAGTTATGTGTCGCCTATTGAAACGGCTATGGATTTGATAAAGTCAAATTATAAGGTGTATGGATATGCGAGACTTAAAGAAATGATACCTTTTAAGAAGATACGAAAAAATTATATCGATATTCAGTCTCTTGACGAGTGTTTTTATTATCTTACAAAACGGGATAAAATAGCTTGTTTACTACCAAACACAATGATAAACATATACGTTTCTGATAATTCTTTGATTCATGTACCAAAAATTAATATGTTTACAAGGCCTTTAACGTACAACTGTCAAAGAGATTTTTCACTTCATTATAAATTTAGTGGATTACTAACAAGATTAAATGAAGCTGGATTTGTGAAATTAGGTTTTGATCGAGAAAAACGTCTAATCACAAAATCTAAGTCAGAATACAGAAACGTTAATCTTAAACATTTAACAATTGCTGGTTTCCTTTTGATTATTGGTTGGCTGTTGTCATTTGCGATATTTTTTATTAAATTATATTCCGGCAAAGTAGAGAAAATCATTATCGTTGCATTGAAAAATAGAAAGTTAAAAAATAATAAAAACACTAAAGAATTTCTCAAGTCTTTAAAAAAAAGTAAAAACATCTCTTGATTTACATTTTATATGTAAATAAGATATATTGAATGATTAATTGTATTTACGAAAACTTGGTTTCAACCTGAATTGTTGGCTTTTATGTGATGTAATTGTGAAATATTAGCAAAAAAAAAAAAGAAAACTATAATACAATATAAACATTATCAAAATGCTGCTTACAAACTTAGATTAATATATTTAAAAAGTTGATTTAAAGTAAGTAAAATTACTGACAATAATTGAGTTTTTTTCCTTATATTTCAAAACTATAATATTTGCTCATTCTGCTAACAATATAATTATTTTTAATTGTAATTTTAAATAAATAATTTTTAACAAAAAGCGCTTGACCTTGAATTTAGTTAAAAAGAAGTTTATTTTGATAAAAATACTTGAAAATATAACAAGTTACATTAGGTTCTATAATCTCTATAAAAGAAAAATGACATGATTATACTTGATTTTAGTTTGCAAATATAATATCCACTTTTTACCAGATTCTTCTTTTTTTGTAAAAGTTTAATAAAATTATAATAAAATTGTGTTCAAAGGGTCTTAGATCATCATTTATTGATTAAGTCATATAAGCTTTATTGAATATATTATTACATGGAATGAACAATAACTAGCATAGGAATTTTTAACGTTGCCTTGCAATGCAGAGAATCAAACTGGGCCTATCTGAGAAGTGTAATAAGGATTGAATAAATAAAGTATTATGTAAAAAATAATATGCATGTATCTACATATCCCATTTATTATCTAAGCCAGCAATGAAATGGAAAACGAAAAAAAATTTTTCTGTTATTTTTTCAGAGACTAAAATTTATATTTTATCTACTCTTTTTAATTCAAAAAATCAGAAATTGGTTTATATTATAGTATTTATGTAAAAATCGATTGTTTACCTACTTTTCCAGGACAAAAATAACTTTAAAGTAATTATTTAAAATAATAGTTACAACTTATGTTTTTATTTCAATAAAAATTGTAAAATTTATTTTCAATTTGCAAAAAAAAAACGTGATTATGCATTAAAATAAAAATTTTAATTCTTGTGATCTTTTAAAAACTTATTCTTTTACAAAATTTTTTATTATTATTTACGTTTTATTAATATTTACTTATTAATTTATTGAAGTATATAGAAAACAAAGTAAAGAACATGACCTTTACCTATAAAGGTACACGACATTAAGGGTTTACTGCAACGTGAAAAACATACAATTTACAACCTGCTTGTCAATGGACTTTTAAAATAGAAATAAGTGTTTATCGTAAAAATTTTTATTCCTAGAAATTCATATAGTTTTATAGTTTTCTAGAGTGATCTTTATCAATTTTATGATTACAATTTGAAAAATAGTAAACCTTTGAGAAAGCAAACTACTAAAGAAGTTAGCAGTGGTATTTTTTTTACTATTTGCTCACATTTCACCGTACAGAAAGTTTCGCTTTTAATTAATCAAATGTTAAACAAGAACTCAACAAAAATTTTATTTTTGAATTATTACGAGAAAAGGAACATATTTGCATTATGAGATATAAAATTATTCTCCTACTATATTTTTTTGTTATTAAAGTGGGACAATGTCAAAACGATTTAGCTATTCCTGTAAAATCAACTCATGTCACCCAAACAATAGTAAGTTATTTTATTAAACAAAAAAATCGTTAAAAATTATTATTTTATTTTTATTTTTCAGAAACGCATAATAAATACATGTTTAAATGATAAAAACATGGTTCTACTAGGTCAATGGAACACTAATAATCATCAAAATGTTTTTAAATTATTTAACAAACTCACTCCCTTAACGTTATTTAACTCTATTGCTGATATGAAACAATATTATGCAAAACATCCAAAAATCTCTGCGGACAATCCTATATCTAGCGCAGCTATCGCAATAACTTCAGAAGAAATTTTAATAAATTATTTAGAAAATTTAAGAAAATTTAATTTATGGAATCATGAAGCACAATTTTTTTTAATTGACTGGTCATCAAAAAATAATTGTAGTATAACAGCTGAAAAATATTTAGATATTCTATGGAGATTTAATATAATTAATGCTATAAATTTATGTGGTACAAGAGAAGACGAGTTATCATTTTACACTTTTAATCCTTTCACAAATTCAGCTCCACAATTATGGACGAAGATTGGTACCAAAGTAAATTCGAATGATCGTTGGACATTGTTTAAGTATTCATTTGAAACACTCTATGATAGTTTACAAAAATCTGGTAAGTATTGATTGATGAATAATTATTCTAGTTATTTAAATTATGGTTACTTGTTTGAATTTACTTTAACTTATTTCTAGATGAATTATTTTGTCAAAATGTATTTTTCGACAAGGCAAAAAATTTAAATGGCTACAACTTTAATTCAGTCTTAACTCCGTACGACAAAGGATTTGATTACGACCTAACTAAGTCTAGCTATCAAAGATGTGTAGGAGCTCTTATTCAGCCTATGTGCTCAGTATTACGCCATATCAATGCATCAATTACATTAAAACTATCCAATAATGGAGGTATAGTTGGTAACAATCGCGAATCTAATGGTGCAATAAAAGACGTACTTGGGGGTGAAGCTAATTTTTCGCTCATAATTTATCAAACACGTTCGTATTGGAAAAATCAATTTTATCCATTTTACTCCGAAAACATGATAATAGCAACAGCAAAAAAATTTTCCCACTCACACGTTGAATTATTGACATTATTATTTAAAATCAAACTTTTGATTTATCTTTTGTTTGCTTATGGCTTTACTGTTGTCATTTTCTTGAAATATTCACTGAGTGTATCATTGAGTTCAGCAACACTTGAATTTTTGCGAATTTGGTTTTGCCAGTTAACTATGCGTGAACCGCAAGTTTTGATATTTAAACTATTTCTTATTGCTGTCATAGCCACTTCTAGTTTGGTAAACGTTTACATGCAAACCTTACTAAGCGCAATGCTAACAGTTCCAAGTCGTGAAACAGATTGAAACAAATGATGATTTGATAAAGTCAAATTATAATGTTTATGGATATGAGCGTATTAAGGAATTAATACCTGACGAGGAGATACGAAACAATTTTATTGCCATTCATTCTTTTGGCAAGTGCCTAAACGATCTTGCAAAGAATAATAAAGCAGCTTGTTTAAGTGGAGAACTGATGCTGCAATTATACTCAATTAATGCCACTTCTATTCACATACCAAAATCAGTTTGGTTCTCTAGACCTATAACGTACAGTTGTCAAAATGATTTTTCGCTTCGATATAAATTCAGTGAAATATTAATGAAATTAAACGAAGCTGGCTTTCCAAAATGGAATTTCAATAGAAAAAAACCCATAATTACGAGTTTTCATTCTGAATATGAGAATCTTAATATTAATGATCTCAAAATTGCTTTTTTGCTCTTGATTATTGCTTGGTCATCCTCATGTTTTATATTTTTTGTGAAATTATATTGTGGTAAAGCAAAAAATTTGTTCAACAAACTATTGATCAAAAAGAAGTTTAAAAAAAATAAAAACAGAAAAAATATTTTTAATTTGTCTGCGAGGTAAGAGAAAAATTTTCAAATAATGTCATTTAGAAGTTTTGCGTCTAATGCAATAATTTCCACGAGTTTAATTGGGAAGATTGATGTTAGTTTTAATATTAAAAAATATGCTAGTATAAATCTATGAAACTACACAAAAATTATAATATTACTAGTTATATATGTAACCAATTATAATTAAATAATAAGCTATTAAGAATATATTTAATGTCACATTCTACATGTTTGTCATTTGAGCACTAAGTAGTAATAAAATAATAAAAAATGTTTTTGTTGATCTATTTCATATTTTTTCGTTTCCACCCTTTTATAAAAATAAAAATGGTTTTATTTTATAATTTTATGGGATTTATATATCGTGACTGCTAGCAACATTAAAAATGTATGAGTATAACTATTTATTGATTTCCATATATGAAAAAGAGTGTGGTTCGTTGGTCGCTTTTTTACATAATATTCAATTTGTCCACAGCCATGAGGGTAAAAAATAAAAAAAATACCTACTATTAATATACTACAATCTGCGAACATTGTCAGTTTTTTTCAGGTAAAAAAAACTTTTTATTCCCGCTCGGTCAATAAAGGCCCTTTTATTGACCTCAAAACAGGGAGTAAAATGGCTCTTTATTCCCTAGGGACGTAAAGTAACTTTATCTCCCTAGGGACGTAAAGTCCGCAGGACCCCTCGCTTCGCTCGTGCAATAAACTTCATTCTTGGGCATAAAAGCTCATTTTTGTCCCTTGGTGCATAATATACTATTTCATCACTCCCGATCAGCTGTGCGAATTTCAACTGCACTTCCCCTGGTAGAAAATTAAGCATTTTCAATGGCTAGCGTATATCCCTTAGCTAATTGTTAGGCATTTTTTCTATATACTCTAAGCACTGAGATTACCT
>JAPYZE010004212.1:0-15423 GCA_030522805.1 Leptomastidea abnormis
AATCGTAACATTTAACCTCACATTTTAGACTTTATGTTGGTATTACCTACAGAATAGCCCTATCTTACTACAGGCAAAGTTGCCGCGATCGCGTCTTACTACGTCATTATTGTCATGTTGGCTATTCTGTATAGCCAGTACATCCTTAAATTTTTTAAAATTTTTCATCTATAATAATACAGATTGTCAAGTGTACATTGTTTATACAATTTAGAAAATCATTTTTCTATATTTTATTTTTACTGCGTTAATAAATTACAATCAATATTATGTCGATTCACTTAAAAATAATAGGATTTCTCTGAAGGGGGGGGGTAGATAATAAAGAAAAATATTAAAATTTGATATACTTTATATCAAAATTTAACGAAAGATGTGCTACAAGCAAATTTGATAATTAATTAGCAGTAATTTATTGTAATAAAAAATCTAAAGTCAGAAACTTAATTTTTCAATAGTGAAGTATTTATTCTTAACATTTGTTTTAATTTACATTTGATGATACATTAATATTTCAAATTATCACAGCATTGATGAAGGTGGTATTAAAGTTCGATTCTTCATAACAGACTGCAACCATGTACTTGATTTCCTCATAGTT
Organism: Leptomastidea abnormis; assembly: GCA_030522805.1. Lineage (NCBI taxonomy): Eukaryota > Metazoa > Arthropoda > Insecta > Hymenoptera > Encyrtidae > Leptomastidea > Leptomastidea abnormis. The sequence continues at coordinate 602 of JAPYZE010004212.1, forward strand.
CGTGTTAAATTCTTGTCATTAAAATCAACAGAAACAAGACCAAATTTGCAGCTTGAAAAATAATAGCATGATCAAAACACAGTAATATATTAGAAAAAAGTAATTATTTAATTTTAAAGTTAGTTGTATATCTTGTCACTCACTTGTCATTGGCTTTGTATTCATAAGTATCGAGAAAGCTCCAAATCGTAAACATTTTGACGTTACATTTGTCGCGTTTAATCGCGTTGAACATTTCTTTTAAGTGAGAATACAAAAATTCAATTTTTCTTTCGTCATTTAAAGCTCCATCGAGAGCAATACCACTTTCCAAAATATAAACTTTCGGATTGTTAAAGTAATTTTTTATTTTTCTTAAAAGATTACCTATACCAGCAGGATTTACCTAATAATTTATGAATTAATTTAAAATTCGTTTGCATTAAAAGCTAATTTTCAGTAAATTAGAATAATTTTAAATTCTTTATACTGAATAATTGCTTAATAAAAATAGAAAATCAGAATCATTTATTACTGTTAACTCTGCCCTTCCAGTTTTTGGCCAACTAGGATCATCTGATTGTATGATTCCTGAATCATTTTTCCAAATACTCATTTTAGAACGAGGAGCTGTTTTGACAAGACGAGATGTATAATAATTTAAACCTAAGAAATCTGAAGATCCTCTGAAATATTTATCAGTTATAAGAAAGAGGCGATAATCTAGATCGATTGTAACCTTGTAGGTGACTTCTTTCAGCGACATTTCGTACAACTACATCGGAAAAATTACCTTTCTTCGAAAATATTGGATCAAGAATTAAACCACATTGAAATGCGTAGGCTATGTCTGCAGCTTCATTATCATTCGGGTCTTTGTTATAGAAACTGGTGCAATACTCAACTACACCAACTTCACCTTTATATTTGTGGCGATATTCCTTGTCATATATTCGGTAGGCCAAGGCATGTGCTTTTAACATATTCTGGACACATATGTACAAACCTGAACCCTCGTATTTTACACCTAAAATTTTGTAAAAATTTTTTTTATGGTAAAGTTCACGATAACAATAAATCAATTAAAATATAAAATAAATAATGAAATCAAATTAAATAAATAAAAAATTTAAGATTAATTTAAAAAAAATTATCAATAAATATAACAATGAAAAACTTACCCGGTGGAAAAAAACCAGTTTCATAAGCAAAATTACAAACCATGAAAATTTCATTAATCGTTGTAAAAATCTTTATTCTGCTGCCAAATTCTTTGTAAATAAATTTTGCGTAATCAGCAAATACATAGGCTATACTTTCGTTCAACCAGCCTCCCTGATCTTCCAGAGCTTGCGGAAAATCAAAATGACACAAAGTGACAATAGGTGTAATATTGTACTTTTGCAATTCGTCAAGCACATCGTGATAAAATTTGATTCCACTTTCATTTTTACTGTCAACGTATCCTGTTGGTAAAATACGAGACCAACTTAACGAAAATCTAAAGTGATTTACCTATAAATTAAACAATGATATCTAACAGATTAACGAGCCGTGATGTTACTTAGAATAACGAAAAAAACTTACACCAATTTTTTTGAGTAACTGAATATCTTCCTTATACTTGTGATAAAAATCTATAGCAATATCAGCATTTGAAGTGTCATTTTTAGAATGCAAAAATCGATCCCAAACACTTTCGCCTCTACCTGTAATGGAGATAAATAAACAGAACGTGTTAAGCGGATAAATGAATGATTCGCAAAAATATGCAGACCACGTACATCTGCGGGATCAAATCGGGAGTCAACCGCTGATCGAGAGACGAAATAGCTAACAACTGCGAAACGACCACTGATGTCGTATACGCACTTCTTATCTTATACATAATATAATTATACTTAGCGTCTCCACCATTACAACTTAATGTAAATCGCGGCTGCGTCCGTGACATTAAATAAATCTATCAAAATTTGAAAATTAAAAAAAAAAAAGAATTGTGAGAAGACCAGTTAGTATAGCATTGGTCTTGAAATCCATAGGTTGGTTTTCGAAGTCAAACAACTAGGTATTTAATAGGAACAACGTGGAATAAGAAATCTTAATTCTATTTTACGTCAGATTATTAAATATCGCAGTAATAGAAAATTACGCATCTAGAGAAAAAAAAAAATAAAAAGTCTCAGATCACCAGGATAGTAACGCCCGAGGCGAAGTCATGGGCAGGAATCTCGTAATCTACTATTTAAAAATATACTTACCAAATGCTCCTTCTACCTGATAATCTGATATACCGGTACCAATAGAAAAATCATTAGGAATAATGAGATCATCAAAATTTTCTCCTCGGTTTTCATGAATTAAGAAACTTAATATTAAATAGAGTAAATACATTATAACTTTTTGATTAATTACTAACATTTTTTTTTTTTGAAATATTGTAATCAAACATTCGAATATATACATGAAGAAGAGTAAAAACTTCAAAATGTACTAACTGCTTAACGTCGAATAATGCCAAGCGTTACGAATACTTAACTCAACTTTATTATTGCTTCATTTCTTATCAACTAAAAATGTTATTAAAATTTATACTAAAGATATTTAAATTTTTTATAAAATTTTTTGTGTCACTCATCTTTATCTATAATAGCACATATAGATTTCTAAGTATCATTGTTTGCATAATTTAGAAGATAGTTAAAATTTGTAATAAATTATACTCATGTTTCTTGAAGTTTTACCATCAAAATTAACAATAAAAAATCACTGCTAACTGCATTAGCAAAATGCTTTCTCAAAGAAGTCTGACATAATATTAATATTATTTACAATCTCAATGTTAATTAACCAGTAATCATAAAACACTGCAAACGAATCAAGAGCTTTGGTCATCTGCCAAGTCAATGTTATACTCTTCAAAGCAAATACATAGCAAACGGCGACATTTTTATCATAATATCACGCTTACATATTCTACCCTGTATTCTACGCTTACATATATTATGGTAAATCATTTACAATAAAGTATATCAAGCTAAAAAAAATGAACGATTAGTAAAAAAAATAATCCTTAATAAGGCTCAGTTATTTGATTTCAATATAAAATTCGAAAAGTATATAACTTGAAAAACCATGAATCACCACAAATAAAATTTTTTGCAAAAAAACACTTAATAAGGGTCTTTTACAACCTTAGTAAGGTCTAATTAATGAAATTAATTAATTTCATTATAAAATTCGTCAAGAGCAAAATAAAAAACCATGAAAATGATATCAAACTCGACAAGTTGAGAAAACTAAAACAAAAAAAAAAAACAAAAAAAACGAATCGAAAATTTTCACTTTTACAAAGTTTTCTCTTTGAGAAAGCAAAAAAACATAAAATATTCTATTATTCAACAGAAAACTCAACACTGTACAATCCAGAGTTCATATTAATCATTACACCTTATATACATTTATATTAAAAATCTTTCTCCAGAGACAGAATCTCAATCAAGCTCATCAAGTGAATTTCAGTCCCTCTTGCTCGCATATAAATCGTCAGCCATCATATAGGTGTCAGCGCTCTTTCGTCTCCTCTCTCTCTCTCTATAAATACATATATGTATACACTATCACCACTCCCATTTTCCCTAAAGCTCACCTGCACACTCATTTATATATACGAACGCGTATTTCCAAACCACGTGTGGAATATTCGCGTTAAATGTCAGGATATATATATATATATATATATATATATAGCAGTAGGTGAGATGGGAGGAGCTTTTCCGCAGCTTGGGGTGTATTGTACTGTAGGGGAAAGCTTGCGGTTGGAAGCTAGAAAAGGGGCTTGAGGAGGGCTATGTGTTATACTCTCGCAGTCCAAACGAATATATGCATAAGTAAGAATGAGGTCGTGTGTATGTGTGTGTGTCTCTCTCTATGTGTGTGATGAGTGAGAGAAGCTTCGTTTTTCGTCTGACAAATGAACGCTTCAACGTTGGTGGACATACATACCTACACGAATAAAACCCCTCCCGGAGTTTTGAAATTTTAGAAAATTTTGTAGAGGGATGGAAATGTTGAGAAATAGTTTGTATATTATAAGAAAAGAGGCTTGCTTTAGTTAAAGTATTTAATGAATTTTATTATTTTCATTGTAGGTACAAATGAAAAAATAGTTTAGTTTTTTTTTTATTTTTTTATTTTTATAGTTATTTTATTAACCAATTTTGAAGTATTCTAAATATTCTCAAATACTTTTTTTTTATTTAGAACTATTTTTAAATTTATTCTTAATTTCATAAATTTTTCATTCCATGTATTTCAATCAAATGAAAAAATTGTTTTACGAAACTAATTTATCCAACATAAAACAAAAAAAAAAATCAACCAATTCAAAACCTAATTATAAATTCATTTTTATAATGCAGCAAAAGAAGAATTTATTGTAAAATACAATCACATCTCATTCTTCGACTCCATCACATCAAATAATTAAAATGCAACATAATTAAAAAAACCTCCCAAGTACATTACACTCAAACAAATAAAATTCAGTACTATTTTCGTTATATATACACCTCAAGAGAGTTAGTTCCTCAAACATTTCCTAGTACACGAAATTCGCATTATTCTAACCGTCACGCCTTTCGACCTGACTCCTAACACAAGAAGAAAGGTACACCATCTATACGTATATGTATATACATATAACGAAAGTAGAGGGTATGGAAGAAAGAACCACCTAAAGGCAAGGCCTTTAATCGGGCAATTTTTATGCAACGGCCCGAGTGTCGTAACCGAGAGAGAGCGCAAGACCCTCCCCCTTTCCTTTCCACCCTGACTGACCTCAAAGAGATGCAAATGACGATACTTTTCACCCTTTCACGCGTCTCCATCACACACCCCTTCACCTCCCTTTCGGGTCTACTATATACCTTTTCCCATACAGCTTTTTCTACTAACAGCCAGTGGTGCGGGTGCTACGTGAGCTAGGTACTATACGCGACGTTATACGGCTGCTGTAATATATAGAAGAAAGTAGTGGAAGGGAAAGAAAGAGAGAGAAAAAAGAAAGAGGGAGTGTAGATGGACGCATTGTGCTTGCAACGGAAGAGGATGTGGGAGGTGATGGTGGGAGTGTGATCGAGCGTGTATATATATACATACTATGAGTTGCTCTAAATTCATCTGGTGTGTGGCTGAGTGCTCTCTCTCTATGCACTTGGAATATATGATATGGTATTGAAAATATAGAGGTATATTGATATTGCTGGTTTTATGATTGGATATTGTGATATTGGTATTATAGGGATATATAATAATGACTTGGAGTATAAATAATAAAGGTTGGTTTGAGAGATATATGGTGATTAGGGCAATGAAAATCTTTTGGATGAAAAGAAAGAGAGAGAGAGAGAGAAAGAAAGAAAGAAGGGGAAAGTAGATTATATTGGAGAGTTCTTTTTTTTCTTTGGTTAAAAGTTGGCTTTAGAATAGGTACGACACTTTGCAAGTATAAAAAGTTAAGTTAAGAGAAAAGTCAAAGTGTAGAAAAGAAATAAGTATATATAGATAAGTATATATACGTATTACTGAATGTAAATGCAAATAATGCTAATGAGAAGTAAAACTTTTTTTTTTTAATACTTGATGTATACTTATATGAGAATACGTTAAGTAAATTAGTGAATTAAACTTAATTGTGGATCTAATGTATCAAATAGTAAATTTTTTTTTTTTACAAATTAATCTATATTCTCTATATTTAATTATCAAGTTTTTTGATACTCTAAGATTTAAAGTACTGGAGAGAGACAGAGCTTAATCTTAACTTGAAAATTTAAACGTACTTGGCATTACAATTTCCATTTACTTGAGCAAATTGAAACTAGTTTCTATTACAGTGTAATCAGCGACAAGTTTAATACGTCAAAGAGGTAAGGCATCTTTAGAGAGAGAGAGAGAGAGAGAGAGAGAGAATATTGTACTTCAAAGAGTTTATTACGATCCTGTCAAAGACAAGATTGTGCCCGTCTTATTGATTGAAAAGACGATTTACATCAATATATTATTTAGTAGTCGATGTCTAGCTAGCTATTACATACTGTTATATATTTTTTAAAAATATGTTTATAAATGAATTTATTTAATCGTATATTATGAAAGCTTTTTTTATCTGGAGAAATTGGAATTTGAAGATGAAATATTTTAGTTATAGAAATGAAACTTTAATAATAGTTGAATTTCTTATGTGTTGTTGTAAATTATAGAAAAAAAATATTATAGCTATTGGGACTTTATTTAATTTTTAATAATAGACTTAAGAATATTCTAGTATGCTTATGACAATTAACAATTGAACATGAATTTTCTTTATAATTTTTTTTTATGCTACCAGTGTACTATGTATGTTATAAGATGCAATAGCGATGTTATAAGTAAATTTTATAAGTAAAATTTTTTTTGCTTTATTAAAATGAGTAAATATCTACAAAAAAATTAATTATCCATATACATTATTGCAAAAATAATTAATTATTTTTTATTTTGATATTTGTGTATATTTCTATCGGGTATGAAAAAAAGTCGTGTAATTCGTCGTTCGGCAGGAAAGGGGGTATGTACTTCAACGACCAGAAAAGTACCACGTTCCTACTTCTGCAATACTAATTTGTAATTTTTATTACAGTAAAATATTAAATTGATCGATTCAAAAGCTAAGATATGTACTGTCGTTTCGTGGAATTTTTTTAAAATTCACTAAAGATAAGTTTTGTACATCAAAGTTTATAATGGTATGCTGAATATTAATATATTTAAAAAGCTGTTTAAACAAAAAATTCTATACAATAACAGATATTTACTTATAAATTTTTCATTTTTTTTTTAATAACGAATTTTTAATAATTAACCTTCAAGATTTAAATTTTAAATAAAAAAAATTATCTAATTTTTTATGTTTTCGTAGTACAATCCATGTACAAGGTTATTGAAACATTTGAAGAGGGATGATTTTATCTTGATGTTATACTTACATACTCCTGGTATTAAGATGAAACTTTTTCAAGAATGAGGGGGGGGGGGGGTTCGGATACCAATTTTGAGATGGTTGGAGGGGGCAAACTATATAAAATCTCCGCACTTTTCTTTTTTCCTGCACTAAAGGGATTCGTGTAGACATAAGTAAACGACTTATAAGTAAAAGCTAATTTATTGCAAAATTAATTAAGATTACTGTATATTATTAAACTAAAAAAAATTATGTTTTTGAAAACAAGTTCTTTTCTTTTTATTCTAATTATAATTCAGTGCTCCTTCTATGTAAAAGCAGAAAGTAAGTATTTAATTTTATTAATAAAAAGTATAAAGTATTATTTAAAGATTTAATTTTTTAACAAAAACAAGTATGTCAAATGATAAAAATTTATAATTAAATAATTGTTCATTTAATTTTATAAAATTTTAGATGATGGCAAGGCAGTAAAAAATGATGATATCAGCGATGTGGCTCGAGAAAGTGACGATCGGCGTCGACTCGATGATCTTGTCAGCCAAGTAAATGCACATTTTGGGGTTACAGTAAATCGGATAAGAGCTCTACAAAATATACCACTTATTTCAAATCCTCACGACTTTGCTCGTCTTGAGCAGTATATGGCACAGATTTCACAGTTGCAGGACAGGAGCAATGATCCAAGACTTACAACCCGAGAAAAAATTGCTTTAGAGACTAACATCCTTCATATCGTCCTACAAGCCAAAACAATAGCATTTAGTTTACAACCTGTACCTCCAACACACCAACAAATATTTCAGCAAGCAGTTCGACAAGCAAATGCACAACAAGGACATTCTTCTCAGCAAATTACTCTGCCACAAAATCATCCTCATGTACCAAGTACACAACAACAACAACTTGTCTTTCAGCAGGCACATGTAAATCCAGCACGTGCTTTACAGCAAGCTGTTCAGCAGTCGTTCGCACAACCGCAATCACCTCAAGGATCGAGAAATTATCGTGGAAAATAATGACAATTGAAGATCATATGTAAATCATTCGATAACACACGAAAAATTCATTTGATTTTTAAATAATTACTCTCAGTTAACAAGTGTATTATCTCTACATTAAAGAATTTGATTGTTCAAAGATATATGTCATGTATATTATTTAGCAGTAATCAAATAAAGAAATAATTAAGATTTTTTTTAAATATCATTTTAATATTTTCAATATATGTAATGTAAGCATCGTATATTGCCTGTGCAATAATAAACTTTAAGCTAATAAAAGGTGATAAAATTTTTCAACAAGAAAATGTTAGGAAAATTTCGAAATGATTTTGACATTTTTTAAATTCAAGTCGCTTCTTTCTTAACTTAAAATTATATTTTTCCTCGATATCAGACTAAAATTAAAGCTTATGACGAGTACAATTTTACTCAATAAGTACTTTTGACTCAAACTAAACAGAACTCCTAATTATAATTGAACAAAAGTTGAAAAAACGCTACCGTGCTATTTTGATATTTTTTAACAAATCGATTATTGTATCAAAATGAAATAACATTGTTGTATTATTTAAAAATGTATAAAAAATGTTAAAAATGAAGTTATTTCTAAAAAAAAAAAAAAAATAAAAAGTCTTATAATAAGCATATTATTTCCACAATAAATATTAAAGTATTTATTATACATCATAAATTTATAGAATGATATTGTTTTTGTAACTTGTTAATTTTTTTTTTAATTTTCATATGAATCTTTTGTAACTTGTCAAATTCTTTTTTACACTCTATAGCAAGCGTATTTCGATATATAATAAGGAACATGCAATGACTCATGCAATCGACAATCATCGAGGATTGAACCTTCTACTAGTAGATTTCTAAGCCGACAAAATTTCGATTAAGCCATGCTAGGTCTTTTGATTTTCATATTAATCTTGTAATCGAAGTTTAAGAATATCTAAAAATTCATTTATTAAATAATTATTTTACTATTAAACGTTTTTATTATATATATTTATATATATATATATATATATATATATATATATATATATATATATATATATAAAGTATACTTTTAAATGTCAGTAATACAAATTAAAAATTTTTTTAATATTCAAAATTTTCATTTTTAATCTAAAAGATCATCATGAATAAAAGAGATATGCTATTAGAACAAGAACACTATTTTACTATTTCTTATTCAATGTTACACAAAACTGGGAATTTTATATTAAATACATACGGTGATAGATTAGACTAAAAAACATCCTCACTTTGAATAAGCGACACTTGTGTAATTATATTAAACATTGCTTGTTTTCAACTCAAAACTTTTCCATACGTTAGCTTAACTGGCTACTTTAAAAAACATCATAATATTATTTTTTTTCATGCTTTAAAGCAGTAAAATTTTTAATTTTTTATTGATTTAATTCTAGGCAACTTTTACATTTGATAAAGAAAAAAAATTATTTATTGTTTAATAGAGGAATTAAAAAAAAAAAATAAGTCAATAAAATGTGCATGATTATAATTATTTGATATGGGTGAATATCAGTTGTATTATTGACGAAAACTTGTTGCTGTAATTGTAAATATTTAATGTTCAAAAGATGTTAATGTGATTAAATTAGTCATTATTTTACTTGCAATACTAGTATTTTTGCAAGATTTCGAAAATGATCTACATATACCGTTTAAAATTTAATATAAACTAGGAGGGCTTCGCCCCCTCCCCTGCTCGCTTCGCTCGCCAACAACCCCATTTTCTTAACACAATACACACCTACGCTCTAATAATTAAATATAAACATGATTTGAGACTAAAAATAATGTTTTTAAATACGCTAATCATAATGCTAGAACTTTTTATGGAATTGTTTTGTATAACTTTTTATATAACTTTTTTTTATTTATTATCCGAATTCAAAGTATCAAATTTTCTTGTTAGTAAATTGTTTAAACTTTAAGTCTCAAATTGCGATTGACAAAAGGTAATAAGTCCCACTATTTATTAGATAATTATAAGTTTAAAATTGTTAATACATGTCTATGAGCACAATTGATAAACAATTATGAAAAACAGTAGATAAGAAAAAATTATGGGTTATAATAAAATGACTAGATTGAGTTCTTCATATTATATTTGATAACAATAATTTTATTATCGAGATTGATAAATTAATATCGAAATTGACAATGTAACTTCGCAATTTTGCGCGCAGATACTAAATACCTCCACTAGGACGTAGATCTATTATCAACAAGTAACACAATCCATATTATTTATTTCCTTCATTAGAGTAACTAATTTCAAAAGTGATTTTTTTTGGCTTTTTGAAATTCTTCATGTAATCTGCTATGCGTTTTTGGACGTACTGCATTTCCTAAACAAGAACGTTTAATTTGATTAAATATTTATTAAAATTTGAAGGTTAATTACAGCTCCAAGAATTGATAAGTATATTTTGCATTTAATTCGATAGTGCTATTAAAATTTAAATTAGGCTTTATTTTCTATCGTACTAAATTAATGATATTTTTTACTTTACTACTCAAATACTTACTTTTATTCAAAAAACATTTCTGAACTTAACAGCTTATAAAATGCAAGGATTTTAAAATTTTTATTTTTTTCTGACAATATTGTTGAATTACTGATTAATTTCATAACAAGTAAAATTTAAGAAAACTTTAATGAGTTTTATTGTAAAAATAGTTAAAAATAAAAGAATTAGAAATGCATTAAAAATTTTTAAATCAGTATTACAAAACATGCCCACTGACAACTCACAAATTTGTGAAATAGTAAAGTTAAACTACGTATTTTGAAATATGTTACATAATATTGTTTTATAGAAATTAAAACATACAAAGTTGTCACCACGAAAAAAATTTTTTTTTTATTTTAAATTTGTTTCACATAAGTACTATATAAAAGTGCTGGAGAAACAAAAACTTAAGATACATAAATTTTTTTCATTATTGGAGCTGAAGTTGATTTTTTTTAATAGTTAAACAAGTGCAAAAAATTGCAAACTCTTGAAATAATCGAGAGTTTGACAAAATTGAAAATAATTTTATAAAAAATTATTATATGTAACAAATTATAATATTTAATGATAGTTTTAACAAATAACCTTTATATCAGATTCCGTTATAGTGATGCCATCGGAAGTTTGAGCATTATTGTTATTTCCTGTTGTCTGCACAACATTACCACAAGATGTGATGTTGCTTTGTATTTGTTTTTCAATATAGATGACATCACATAATGTCAAAAGAGGATTATTTACTAAAAACACAAAGACTAAAAGACAGTACTTCATCTTTGTAGCTAAATGTGCTCGTTTAGAAGAAATTAGAGTTAATTTATATAAAGATTATTAAGGAAAGTCTAAGTTTGATTTCTAAATTAACGAATATTATCTGTAATATTAAATTGTTAATCAACGAACTGTCTTTACATTAATTTTTAAAGGAGGAAAATTTTTTGCTCTTCCTTATACTATTAATTGTGTACGCAGTTGTTAATTTTCTGACGAATATAAATGTAAATTTTTTTAAACAATTATTAAATACACTAAGAAGTAAATTTTCCTGTTTAAACTAGAGCTCTCACTTGTAATATTCAAATTTTTTTCCTGTTTTTCGAATAAATGTAATATGTTGAAAAATTGAATAAATGTAATGTAAAAAATGTAGTTTTACAAAAAGAAGTTAAATTATTTTTTGGTATCCGAATAAATATCTATATATGAAATCCGGATATTCAATAATTTAATTAAACGAATATTCGTTATTTGAATATCAAATATCCAAAGTTTATTTTAGGATATAGAAAATCATTTAAATTATTAATAAATTAAATGATTTTAAAACTTTTTTTCAAAAGGAAGTAAAAAGTTGTTTTACTTTTACTTTTTATTATACTTTTTTGTAGAGAAAACTTTTATTCTACTTTTAAAAAATTATCAACTTTTATAAAGCAATGCGTAGCAAATATCTATACAATTTAATTTTTTTTTCAATAATTACACTTTAAATAAATGCGTTTCCCATAAACTTTAATTTTTTTAATTTCCTCGACAACAATTTAGACGAAGTAATAATTTTTTAATAAAAAAAAGAGAAGGTAAACAAAGACTAGGGATAGGCTTGTACAGAGTAAACAACACCGCTTATAAATCTCAGATTTTATGAAGTTTCTGAGAGCCAGCATGGTAGATGAAAAATTTTGGCAATCAAAGCGCTTAAAACGACCGAACTGTATAAGCGGATTTTGAAACTTGAGCTAAAGTTCTAAAGCACATAAAGCAAAGAGAGCCTACGTACACAGTCTAGACCTAAAAAAATTCCACGTAAAAAAATAGTGTTCGAGTTATATGCATTGGAGCTTAGATCGACTATGCTGGAAGGTAAGATAGAGATTTAGAAAACTCGACAGGTATAGTAGCGTTGTTTATTGGATTGGATAATTGTCTTGTATGGACTTGAACTGCCAGCAATAATAACCGTCATTTAGTGGAGTATAACTACGTTTTTTGTTTATGAAAATATATATGTATAGGCTTACATAATTTAGGGCAGTGTTCGTAAAAAGTTAAGATTTTTCAAAAATTATCTATGTATGATTGATTGCTATAGAAAGAAGAGATATGTACCGTTTTATATTTTTTTGTAATCGATAGAAATTAATTTGTACATTGATGATAAAAAGTTTTTATTTAAAAAGTTTAACATTAAATTATCAAATATTCGTCAAGTATTAAATTAATATAAAAATAAATAACCACTTAATTATCAATTTAAAACCTTTATATTTTCAAATTTTATAAAATGTTTGAGAGCAAGTAACCAAAATGACCGTGATTGCAGTATCAGAGTACAAGTTGATTATTGATTAAATTTAACGAGGTATCAGATTGTGGGGTTACTCGGAATCGTGGTATTGTATGTGGATTGGAGATTGATTTGTTAATTATTCCTATACCTATGAGATTGGCTCGTAGGATTTTTTTAACGATTGACTAGTTTTGGAGAATATAAAATTTAGTGTATGTATAAAAGTTTTTAGTAGAGAAACTGTAAAAAATTTAATTATATTTTTAGCAATAGAAATAATTAAAAATATGTTGAAAAATATTATTTTATAATACCGTGAGTAAAATTCGATTTTACGCATCGTTTTTAGCGTGAAAACATTACCTAATTAATTGATCTAAAAATTTATCATTTATAATAAAATGATTCATTAGGAATTTAATAAGACCTTTGTTTTTATTACTATTATATACAAAAGTGAGAACCTTATATCAAATATATGCATAAATAGATTACGCCAAAAAAGGATTTTCTTTACAGTCAATACAACTTGTATGATTTTATTAAGAATTATTTGATTTCAATAAAAACTCAACTATATATTAATTTGGTAGTTAATGAAGATTATAATTTTTATTCTTCAACAAGGAAAATCACAATGAAATGAAAAGATAAAGTATTCAAGGTCATAGTTATATTTTATATGAGCATATAATGATTACATTGTTCTTCAAACATGTTGCGGTTATGAAAACTTAAAGTCATAGAAAAGGTAAAATTGAGATATGATTCATTACTTATAACAAAATGTATAAACATGTATTTATTTATACATATGGGTACTTTTGACCATGCTGACGTAAATTTGGGATATTTTTAATAAAATAGGTCTATTTTGTAAACTTTTAACTCTAATTTTTACACGCCTGAAGGTAATGGACTTTTTGATTTTTTTTTAATTTTTAATATCAGGCAAATCAACTCTTGATATGGAAAAAAAAATACTCATAAAAGATGAAAGTAAGATATTTCATTTCAATTATGCTATATATAAGTGTAAATTTTGTTGGCAATTATTAAGGAAGTTCACTACATTCATTATTGGGGTTGAGGTAAGGATTTAGGAAGCTCTATATGGTTCATTCATGTTTATCTCGCCAAGTCGCCAGTGCTTGGTTATTTAACAATGAATTGTTATGAAAAAATTACTGTATATTCCTACTTTTTATTAACGAAATAAAAAATTATAAAGTGTAGACGTGATAAAAATGTAATTTTTCGCACACAAAAGTCTGTTATGAAGTTTCGATATTCGAATTTTAAATAAGTACATCGTATTACAGAAAATAGTCTTACGAAAGTTTATGCAAAGTTACGGATTATAATTTCCATTAATGAATATAGTACTTAGAAGTAAATTTGTGAGTGAACGCTTGAACAAATAGAATATTTAAAATAAAAAAGACTAATGTTCCTTACTATAACCCATATGTGATAATATTATTAACATAATTATTATAATGAAAGCTACTTTTTATTTATTCGTTTAAAAGTTTTTTTATTATAGTTATTGTCAAATAAACTAAGTGAGCATTATCATATATTCATAAGTCCTTAAATTATCGAATTAGTGAAAAATTTTATTTAATAAAAAATGTTTCAAGACTTGTTACATAGAAATATTCTTAAAAATGTAGCGTAATTAAGGAGATCGTCTAAATTCGTAGTCAATTCATAATCCATTATTTCATTCATATTATTTATTTCTTCCGCTAATTTTTACTATCATCAGAGTTTGAAGATGATGAAGAATAGTTAATTGACAAATTTGATGATATCTTAGTTTTGCGTACTATTTTCCCATCATTTGTTCTATAGGTATATTCTTGGACTTTTATTGGCGATTCGGAATTCTGTTTTTGATTTTTTATCATTTCTTGAAGTTGTGTCAATTTAGAATTTATATCTTGTAAAGATTTTCGTGTTTCTGCCAAATCCCGCGTTAAGTTATT
>JAPYZE010004213.1:0-11160 GCA_030522805.1 Leptomastidea abnormis
GCAATAGTAAATAATATGTGGTGGACGGATATCAGTCACATTACAAGGATTGAAGAACATATCCTACAACAGAACATACTTGCATTTGAGTAGATACTCTCTCAAGAGGAGTATAGAGTGTTTGCATCAAAAAATTACAAACATTTGGCGTGTGCAGCTAGAACTTTCGCATGTCTAACTATAATATTAAACATATAGAAAACTTATGGGATGAGGGGTTTGCGAAGCAGGATATTACATGATATTTGGAGTGTGCCTCCCAGATTTTCCGGAAAGCTTTTTAGAGACTCTCTTAAAAGCTTATACACTTCAAAAGGAGGAGTCGTATTCATTTGTCAACACGACAGGCACCTCCACATCGTCCACGATTGTGCGTACACAAACTCACAGTGTAGATGCAGATGGCTCTCCTACTCTCCTTTCCTTCTGGTTCATGTTCAATAGATCTCTTTATCAGATGGGTATCGTTACTACCCAGATATATTGCAGAACTGCTTAAGCGTCGTTCTTCATTAAAAACGTATGTTTTATTATTACTCAACTACACTGCAATATAGTTCAGTCGCCGAAATATAGAATATATATAAATATACATGTGTTCGACTGCACTGCAGCATCGCTCAGTTGTCGATATTTACAGTGCTGTTATTTCATGTAATTTATTAACATACCTTGTATAATTCCAAAATATACTGATAATTTTTGTACGTGATAATTAAAAATAGAAATATCTCTTATTATTCTTTGTACAAAAATTGTAAAGCATAAGCTTGGAAATTAAAAGTGACTCAAATAGTATTATTAAATTTTAATGTAAAGCATCAAGAAATAAGAAATTGTTTAATTCATTATCATTTTCAAAATGAATATTAGAAATGTAACATGTATGTTAAATTCTACAAATTATATGTAAACCATGAGCATTTGGATTAAGTTGTATTTCTTTCTATCGAAGTATTTAAAGAATAGATAAGTAATTAATTAGAGTTATACACTTTTTTTCACATCAAAGAGGGGGCAGTATTTGGATTTGTAGGTGACATCCAAAAGTGGGCATGGGGAACTGCTACTGAAGAGCAAGTAAAATCTACACAAGAGCTGTGTATTTCTTTAATATCATTGTTGTTCACATTAAATTAGAGATAATCTTTGAATAACTTGTATATAATTTTACAAGTTATATAGCTATTGTTTTTCATCCGTTGTAAAAACAGCTACACAGCTGAGGCAAGCTTGTTTTTTATATTGTTTGGATGAGTCTTGAAAGTACAAGCACGTAGAGCAAGATGTGCGCTTATATATTTATTTTTTTGGCTTGGTGCTTTATGTGAGAATTTTGTTCTATAAATAATAATCGCATTAAATTAGAGAGAATGTTTGAATAACTTGTTTATAATTTTACAGGTTATATAGATATTGTTTTTCATAACAGCTACACTGCTGAGGCAAGCTTGTTTTTTATATTGTTTGGATGAGTCTTGAAAGTACAAGCATGTAGAGCAAGATGTGCGCTTATATATTCATTTTTTTTGACTTGGTGCTTTATGTGAGAATTTCGTTCTATAAATAATAATCGCATTAAATTAGAGAGAATGTTTGAATAACTTGTTCATAATTTTACAGGTTATATTATAGATGTTTTTCATTCTTAAAAGAATAGATAAGCGATTAATTAGTTATACTTTTTTTGACACATATAGCTATAAGAAGACACATTGTCATAAGAACATGGAACAGAGTATTTAAAGAAAAAACCAGCACAATAGCATTAGTAATTGATGGCGCATGCACTAATCTGAGCGATAATGCTTTATCAAGAGATGAGATAGTCACAACAGATGCGTTAAACCAAGTACACCTAATTGAGTACAAGAATGCTACGAAATTCCGTTTTATAAGACCTTTAGCAACTAATGTTATCGGCCTTTCGCGTGTTTTCATTGATAAAGATCAAAACAACGCATTTATAAAAACGAGGAGTCTACAATACATTGACTCCGAGTGTAATAAAGAAATGTTTAAAAATTGCCTTAAAATGCAAGAAGCGTATAACGAGATCTTTCCAATCCTGTTGAGGTTTTTATCTGCCAAGTCTGGGAGCTGGATTGTGGTAACTGAGGATACTCATAATAATCCCAGCTTCTAAATGCGATTTTTATACTACTTACACGAAAAGATGTGTTTCCATCTGATTACGTAAAAAATTTTAATGTATTAGAAGAAAGTAGCTTATCAAGCAAAACAGATTTTCACAGTAAATTAAACGATTCTCACGTGACTGATGAAGATTAAAGAACACGCTACAGCAGTTTGGAATACTTTTAATATAAAGAATCTGGGTGAGTACTCTGATCTTTATTTAAAAACAGATGTTCTGCTTCTTGCAGACATTTTCAAAAACTTTAGAAAATCTTGCATAAAGTTAGAGCAAATTCCTAAAGATTTTTTAAATATAGTGATTGCTAAATATACAGATAAACTAAAATCAAACACAGAAGATAAAGAAGAAGAACATTTTGAACCCATGTTGAATTTAGATGATTTATACAAATGTGAGTGGTGGTCAACTCAAGAGAGAATCAATCATGTCTCCTTTAATATTATCATGGTTTAATAGAAATTCCTCCTTAACTTTATTTAATAATAGATCTAAGAGAGATACTATATGGAGATATCCTGAACATTAGAGAATATTAATGCTTGAAGAACATCTAGCTTGGGGATTTTCAGAGGTTGAGGCATATAGCAACCAATTAGGAAGAGAGCTCACTTTATTTAATATACAAATAAAATTACAGGAATGTGAGTTCAGAGTGTGGTTGGAGAGAATACTCAGGTCTATACCAGATCCTACTATGTATGCTAAATTCAAAATGGATGACAATTCGATTTTGGTGAAAAAATCCAATTCTCATGAAATAAGAGTAATTATAGGAAAACCAGTCTCCAGAGTAAGCCTTAGCCTTCCAATGAATGATCAGAGAGATTGGTGCAATGGTGCAGTTCTCATCCGAGTATCTTTTCCAGACTCTGATGTTTGGAGTCAATGTTGGTTGTTAAATGAAATGGAAACATGTGTATATTTGAATGCTCCTGAATTTGAATCCTGTAGAACAAAAGAATCTCCCCCTCATTTCTATATTCCTACTTATAGATCTGGATCCTATGATTTCTTGAATAATCATACAGTTATCTCCAATGTCACAGCATTCAACCCCCTCAACTTCCATGTTAAATTTGTGGATATTAAACCTGATGATGGAATAGATCAGATTCATCATTTAGAACAATTCATGAGAACCTTTCTTCCGTCATCAACGATAGGATCTTCTTTAAAAATCTTGAGAGACATGTACACTCAGGAAGCCCTAGAAGAATTATCTCCCGAATCATTTTATTATACCAGCTATATTTATTCTTTTATTAATTATTTTACTTCCTCATATATTAGGACTCGAAGGAGGGATATAATAAAAGGTGATCATTGAGTTACTATAGTGAGAAAAGAGATCATGAGTGAGTATACATTAAGACCTGGAATGACAGCTCCAGCCTATCTGGAAAAAGCCAAAGGGGTCAAATCAGATGATTTTGAAAAGCCAGATGGAGAAAGCACAGAGTGGAATGATGACATAATTAGAACGGATTTTTTAAAAGACTCTCAACTGAAGAGCAGACCAACGACTGCTGATATGCGTTCACTAGCTCAGTATATACTTAGCTGGTATGTTGGAGACGCGGAAGGAAAAGATTTGGAAAATTGTTACATCAGTTTCCTCATGGGAATGACTCTTCCCTGATCCATAAGAAGCTATTTAACAGCAGATAGCCTAGTAGATAATTCTTCTACTAATCTTGTGAAAAATGTGGGAACAGTGAGTGATGTCACTGTAATCAACTACCAATCTGTTAATCTACCCACAGCTCCTTCAACTTCTGCTACTCAACCTAGTGGACCAGCGGGGCATGATGGGTTGTCTTCTGTAACAGTTAATAATGCAGACATCAAAGTATGGTATGATAAGGTTTTAGAGGCAGTCAAGTCATCTGACACGGAAGTGAGTCAGGATATTTTTAATTATATTGGATTTCTTTTACTCATCACTTTGAGAATGAGTATAAAGGATCCTCTTGTTGTAAATACATACATTCTGAGAAAGGGTCATTTGAACTATTCCTCTTTGTATCCAGGTAATAAATTCTCTCTCACTTACTGCCCCATGAGTGCGAAAGCAGTCACAACCTTTAGAAATCAGATGGCCAGATTATCTGTCGGAGGAGTGAAGATCATGACTACAGTATTGTGGTCTTATAGGGCTGAAAAAACTGGAGCTAAGAAGGATTCAATTAGAGCAATCTTGAGAGCGGGGTGCTTACTAACCATGAGATTCATCGGGTTGGGATGCATGCACTGGCTGTTAGAGGCAAAAAGAAGATGGATTGGCTGGAATGCTGAAATACATGTGCATGCCGTCTTACACAAATGTTATCAACACAATTGTTGACCTGCTCGTGGATTATGGAATGAAAGATAACTCTCTACTCTGGCAGTGGTGCAGAATGTTAAGAGACTCTGCTTTAGCCTCCCTGAGTGTTGCCCAAAATCCAGGGTATTCAGCGACGTTGATATGTATAGTTTATGGATCTGACTTAACTCATGAAATATGGAGTGCCCCTTCTCTGCGAAACTTAGAGGCAGAGAAAGTTAAGGTTGCAGAAACAGCACTAAGAATTTTAAGACATGTAGAAGCAACATCAGCGGAACAGACCTATACAATGGAATCTTACTTGGTCAGAACCGGTCTATCTTCTGCTATACAAAGAATGGGAGCTCAACCTCCCGTCAGTTCTGTAACTCTGGGATAATCTTAAAGAAAATATATTAGGACTCTGTCTTGATTCCTCAGCTGCATCATATAAGAATGTGAAAACAGGGATATTTAAAAGATAGATTTAAATATGTCATTAACCATCGAATCACGCATATGGACAGATTTAGAAGAAATAAATGCATCCCGTGAATTTAGGGAATTTGCGTTTGATGTGCGGAACTCTATAGCTAAAGAGTTAATCGCATACTGCTTGTATAACAGACAGGTGGGAGTCGATGATGATAGCATAATTATGAACGTGACACGACGCACTAAAGGTGATTTGCGTTCAAGAATCGATATATCTGATTTCAAAAGCGATGAAATCCTAAAATTACTTAATCTTCAAACTATTGTTGCTAATAATGCCACAATTTATAAAAATATAAGAGATTATTCATACAAAAAAGCATGTGAACAACGATTAAATCACAAATATTGTATAATAACACCTAAACTTTTAACCGAGTGGGGAATTAATTACGTAGCTTTCACGCAAAATGCTGGTGACTTAGTATTGGTAAAAAGTTGTTGTTACCACTTTGTCCTCATTACATAGGCAAAAGATCGCCAGCAGTACAGAATATTTTTGCACTAACATTAAATGTGCAAAAAATTAAGAAAGTTTTGTAAGACATTTTCGTAATATATATAAATCAAAAGAAAAATTCCGCAAATATGCAGTTAAGATTCATGTCAAGCTTTTAGAATTTGTTAGCGAGTATTATAACAAAACGTTGAAATGTAACAGCCAAAGCTTTTTGCTACCACAAAAGGAGATGTCTCAAAATAGAACAGAAATGCATTAAATGCGATAAAATGATTTTACAGCTTTACCAATTCACGAGAAAGTTCAACAATGCTCTAATTGTAAAATTGTATGTAAATACATGTAGTAAATGATCGGCCGAAGGCCATGACCATGGTCATTTGAAATGCTTGATGATGCGACTTCTGAAGAAAAGGTAGAATTTGAAAGAGTGATGATCTTCCTAAGAGGCAAAGAGGTGTGATCTCAATTTAGAGAAGATTCTTGAATCTATTATTATATACTGTAAGTACCTATAATGAATAAATAATAAATTATATAAAAAAAGATCCTGAGTATAAAATGTCAGCGTCCACGCATTCGGGAAGGTAAACATGGAGTTGAATTTAGAGTGTGCTAATCAATATATCCATCCGAAGTTTGTTAATTGCATACTTCATGACATCAGATAAGCGGAAAAATACTTGCCAAAGACTGGAAGGTCGATACATGAATTACTGAATGATTCAAATATAAATGAAAATCTAATTATATCAGACGGGCTATTGCAAATAATCTATGAATCACGCTATCACAGTGGTTCAAATATATCAAATAGGAGTGCTAACATCTGTAAAGCAATTCTATTAACTTTTAAAACTGAGCCGTCTTATACTACCTACGCTTAGAATTTAGTGGATACAAGATATGATCATTTAATAGTTGTATTTATTCTTGAAATATATAAATTGTTTCAAGTTGTATCTCCAGATGGTCCAAGCACCCACTCCTCACTTTTTCTCTTGACATATATAGAACAATTATTTGAGAAAGCAGAATTTGATTACAGTAACAGTGATTATAATCTGCTATTATACATTCCAAGTTTAAAGTATAAGATTGGATGCTTTCGGTTATTCAATGCACTACACTTTGCTCCGCTTGATATCAAATTGCATCCATTAGATGTAATTGATACTATTCATGGCTTAACATATGGAGGGATTATGAAGAATATAAAATTATTAGCATTCATGAGTGAAATGATATGCAGTCCAAATTCTGGTTTTGACGTCAGCAGCGATGTATACAGCATAGGCATATTTTTATCATATAACGCTTTTATATTAGCATCAAAAAATCATAACACTGATGATTGGACCGAGAATATGGTAGATAAAATTATGGTTAGAAGGAAGATCCTAGACAAAACTAGTAAGAATATGCTGTTATTAAGTTTACATTGGGAGAATGTAATAACAAAGATGTTTAGTACGGATCCACTTAGCCGTATGTATAAATTGATATCTTCAATATAAAAAAAGATCCGTTAATTGTAAGTAAATTTAATCATTACAATCACATTCATTATTAAAATTTGCTGTTGCAGTGGTTATGTAATTCTGATCTCTTTTTCACTTTAATTTAGTTTTTTCCTTCAAATAAGTTATATTCAAAAAAGAGCTTTTGCTAAACTTATATTATTATTTAACTGGATTCGTTTTTTTTACTTATGCAACCAAAATAATTTTTTATCCCGATCGGTCAATAATAAGCCTATTAATGACCTAAAAACAGGGAATACAGTGACTCATTGTGCCCTAAGGTAGTAAAGTGACTTTATCTTCCTAGAGACGTAAGAATTACGTCATTGTAAAAAAAATTTTATAAACAAGCGGCCATTACTAACCGGTCGGGAATAAAATAGTGTATGCATCTTGGACAACACTGGCTATTATGCCCTAGAACGATTTCTTGCCCTCACTTCGCTTGTGCAGTAAACTTTATTCTCGGGCATAATAGCTCATTTTTGCCCCTTGGTGCATAATATATTATTAAGGTAAACATTGACTTTCACTTAATTATTGTTATTGATGAATTATTTCTTTAATAAAAATAATACTTTTAATTGAAATATAATTATAAATTCGTTCTTTTTAAAAATATAGTTAAAGATTTCATAAATTTATACAGTTTACATCACTCATAGTTAAAATTCTATTTTACTTTAACTGTAAAGATATAATTTGAGTATACCATACAAAATGCAAGAGAAGATAAAAATTATATTTCCAATAAAAGTATACCAAAAATAATTAGACTTGGCCATCATAAGTTGTTACAATTTAAGAGATTAATTTCAATTAGAACAATAAATAGTTTTCTTAAATAACTGATCACTTAATTAAGTGCAACAAAGAATTTTCTCAAATATATGATTCTCTAGCAAAACTCACGAGACGCTAGGTTCGATCATTTTTAGACTACGCTCTTTAACTAACTCGCGTTTTATAGCTCGCTGCTCGAGCTCTTCACGAAAGTCTTGAAACATTATGCTAAGCACCCTATAAAAGAGCGGAAGCAAGAACAGTCTGGATAGACTAATAAGCATAAAATCGTAGGCGATACCGACGCGGTTATATTCGATACCTCTTTGTTCAGCGTCCGGCAGTGGTGGAAGTTTGCAATAACGTTGTGAAAAGTGTGTCAGAAGAATGAAGTTGACTTTGGCTTTTACACCTGCGTTAACTGCTTGTGAGAATGTTGAATGGCGCTTGACAATTGCTTCGTTTGCTAAATCATCCTCCATTGTTGCTTCATGTATCAGAAGAAAACTGTTTTCTGCAAGTTTTACTAATGTATCACATGGCATTGTATCACCACTGTAAATAAAATAAAGCAATTGTTTATTGTGCAACAATGTAAGTGACAATTAAAAAGAAAGGGTCATGCCAAATTCTGTATTTTTTATTTTAAGTTGACAAATTTTTTAGTTTTTTAAAAAAAAGTTTGAAAAGAAACATTTTCTTTCATGACTCTCTCCTTTTAGAAATTGTTTGCTTTGGGACAGTTTTTACCTGTAACATATTTTTCGTCCATCTTTAAGCGTAATTGCAACCGCATATGCATATTGACAGTGTACAACGTATGATGTACTGACATTTGTAATATTCAAACTTTCATATAATTCTCGTAACACTTCAGGTGATGCAATAGATTGATTTAACATTATATCTCTATTAGAAATTAATTTAAAATTATCTATGATTGGATCAAACCTTTTGTGATAATAATAAAGGTAAGGAGTTATTTGTTGCGGTGCAAGTAAAAATATAGGCTCATCTGTAACTTTTTTTCTTTGTTGCAGCAGACCAATTAAACCTATGTGGTGATCTGCATGCAAATGTGAAATATAAACAGCCTAAAAGTAATTAAAAATTATAGCAATTGTATAAAAAAAATTTAATAGGAATGTTTAAATATTATTATTATTATTACTATACCTTAATTGATTTTAAAACTCTATCAGCCTCTGCTTCCCCAAACAGTCTCACAATCTGATTGACTGTTGCTTCTCCACAGTCTAATAAAATACTTCTTTCTTCATCTAAGCTAAGTAATATACCACTGGTATTTCTTACTTTGTTTGGCACAGAAGAACCAGTTCCCAACATTAACAATCTTGGATATTCTTCAATATTATCTCCTAAAGATTTAGTCTTATCACTAATTTCTTTTTGCAGATCTGTTAAAACATCCACAAATCCTTCAATATCTATCAGTTCTTGGATGTACTGATTTGGATAGATTTTTATATTACTATCTGTGCTTAAGCCTTTGTTAGGTCGGAAATGAACTAAATCCATTGTTTTACATCGACGAACTTGTAGGTTTTCTTCTAGCTGTTATAAAAATAGATTGAAATTGAAAATTTTGTAAAATTACACAAAATTATATAAAAGTATAAATTTTCTGAATTGTCATTACTTACAAAAGTTAAATCTAAATCCCCAGATTTACTTATATCTGATTCTGATTCACTGACATTAGATTTTACTATTGGATTTTCTTTTAGGGATGAAAGAAGGTAATTCAAATCATGTTTTGGACTTAAGTTTTGATCATTATAACTTTCATCATTTTTCAAAGATGGAAATATAATTGGGTGAACTAAGTGAAGTTGATGTTGCATTTTATACATAGCTTCACTAGAGTAACCAGTATTTTTTTCATTAACTATTAAATGTAAAGTATTTGGACCAAATTTATGCATCCAATTTTTGTATTTTGAATTTTGGATTATATGTTCAGGTGTAAAATGTACTATAGTATGAACTGAATTATCTGTATCCGTAAGATTTTGATATTTTTCAAAAGATAAATTTTCAACAATAAGATCCATCCATTCTTCATCAGGACATTCAAGAACTAAAAAATATAAATTAATTCTTTACTTAACTGTTACAAACTTTGAATAATTAAACTTTAAAAGTTTAATATGATTATTACATATAAATTTTAACCAGATACAATTTTAATGAAAGTATAACTTCAAGTTCAATTTGTATAAACTTTACGTACCAATTAGTATTGGTCCTGGTTCGCTATAACCAACAACGTCTGTACTTTTTACAACAGTACCATTTGTAAGCGTAATATCTTCACCGGCCTTTAATTTTCCCAATAAAGGTCCCATTGGAACACCTAATTCAACACATTTTTCAACATTCAAAGAGCCAGGCTTTTTGTGTAATTTACAAATATAAATCATAAGGTCATCTGTTAACCTTTTTCGCTTTAAAGTTTTTGATTTTGAGCTTGATTGTGTTGGGGATGGAGGCCTTTTGCCATTAGACTTAACTTCGTAACCATAAAAATTAATATTTTCTATAACTATATCACAGTCATCCGTATTATCACCATTTGATTTAATTAGTTTTCTTAACAAAACATAATCAATAGTCATTGTTTGATCATTGAAAGATTTAGAAATATCAGCAGGCTTGACACTCAATTCAGTAAGTGTTACAAAGCTTTCTGTGACTTCCATTATACCAATCGAGTCCTCTGGGCCATGAAGGTAGATAGATGGTATGCCAGTTTCTTGCACCGTAAGTGCAACACCTGGTAAACCGCCCATGTTATTCCATGTTGGCCTAGTCACAAAGATGTGCTCCATCTTGGCAAGTTTGGCATGATGCTCGGCAGCAAGACGTTGCGTACCCTCGCCGCAGTTGAACAAGTAATTCCAATGATCTGTGCAGAGCATAACAGACCTCGACTCGCTTCGTGTCCCATGGCCCATTACCTGTAATTCCATAAAAAATTACTTCTATTGCTCAAAAAAAAAAATAATAGCATGACGCAATACTAAAAATTAATTGCGTCAGACATATTATAGCGTGTATATGTACAGGTTATAGCATTGTAAATAGGCGAATGTATGGGTGACTATACGTACTTGTAAGTAAACCTGAGCTGGAATATATTTGACGGACTGCTGTTTCATGCGTTGCCGCTGCTTCTGCAGCTCGAGTACATGCTTTCTTACGTCCTTCGGCATGATTTTGGATATTTTTCACCTCATTGTCGACCGAAACATACGCACGCTCAATCACCGGGTTGTGGAGAGTCCGGAATCCGGAGCAAAAAAGAAATCTACTTCTTCTTCTTATTCTTAGGCTGTTCAGCGCATGCGCACTATTTAGCCATATTACTCTATTCAGAGTATGATCGTTGAGTATAGCATATGTTGAATAA
>JAPYZE010004214.1:0-11158 GCA_030522805.1 Leptomastidea abnormis
AAACGTCATCGTTGGGTCGAACTTTCCAATTAATAAGAATCTACGAGAGTAAGTAAGCGAGTTATAGAGTAAAGATAAAGTAAGATATTGAGTTGAGTTCTAATAATTAAAGTAACTTAGTTTAATATTTTTATTATCATTATTGTGAAACCACAACATCACAATACATACATACAGACTTTTTCTAAAAATGCGTTTTTTAAGTTCAGGAACCTTCAAAACGTCAAGAAAACCAAAAAATAAATCGAAAATTCTCACCGTTACAAAGCTTTTTCTTTGAGAAAGCAAAAAAATAAAATAATATATGTAAATTCTCTTTTCTTCCGCCCAGTCCATAAAACTCAGTAGGAATAAGTAAATCCAAGCATCAAGCCTACACAATAGACAAAATCAGGAATGTAAACAACAGAGAGAGCACGCGTAGTGGAGAGAGAGAATTTGAATTTTGAATTTAATCTTTATTCTGGCCAAGGGATAACCCATCTGACCATGCAGTTACATAAGTATACAATTATGATAATAAAGTATCATTATTGAGAACATCTTTGCATTATAAAAAAAAACAGCAGTAGTAAGTATGGTTAAATAAAGGTCGAAACATAAAACTACATAACAAAATATAAACTTCATAAAGTATACCCAATAATATTTGGGTCAGGCGAGGTAGACACATTTTGGAGAGAGAGTCTGTTTAGCGAAGCTAGAGAAAGATTGTCTCTCTCCTAGTAGTATAATAATGATTTAGAGTAAGCTAGTTAATACATTTGTATGGCAAAATTTACATGCAGGAGACTGACGAAGGAGATGCTAAGTTAGATAAAATTAGATTAGCTTATCATAGTCTCCTAGTGGTAGTCCCTCCCGCCGCGCTCTGTCCACCCAATCCGCTGTGTCACGACGCTTTAGTTCAGTGAGGACTGCCGATTTGAAAGCAGAGAAAGAGTCGGGGCTGAAAGGAAAATGAGGTAGATCATTTAGTAGATTTGACGCGGAGACAATAAAAGACTGTCTCATGGTTTCTGTGCGAAAGTTATCGTGGTAAAAGAGGATAGCTTGTCGAGGAGAATGGCATTGTTTAGAGTTTGATGCATATTTGAATTTGTTTGCAAGAAACACTGGACTATTGTGAGATAATATTGTGGGCTTTTGTAGCAAGTATTAGTTGCTGACGTTGGGTCGTAGATAACCATTCTATTCGCAGACGCCAAGGTGTAACATGGCTATCGAAGGGGATTGTACCAAAGACGAAACGTACGCAGGCATTTAAAAGACGATGTAGACAAAGTGTATGTTTGTCATCTAAAGAATTATATACGAGAGCCGCATAATCAAAATAAGGAAATATTAAGGTCTCAACTAAATGCCTGCGCAGTTTGAAGGAAAGAGAGTGACGATGAAAGCGAAGAGTGTAAAGCGATCAATGAACTTGGCTCGAGATAAGACCGATATGAGGTTCAAAAGATAGATCATGCGAGATCCACACACCAAGGCTCTTAACTTTTTCATCAAACGGGATGATACGATTTCCGACCAGGATGTTGGGAAAAAGATGTTTACGTGGCTTGAGCCGAGAGACGAAGGTGTGGCTACCTAGTATGATAGTCTTGATCTTGTCAGGGTTTACCCTAAGACCTACAGTTTCAGTCGAATCGAGTAGTTTAACAATGACTTCATTTAGATAACGTATTGCTTTGGCGATGTTGGAGCACGGAGCTGACCGGTAAATTTGCAGGTCATCGGCGAATAGCACATAGCTTACACCTTCTAGTACGGTCATTAAGTCACGAATGAAAATAGAAAATAGACGGGGGCCAAGGACACTACCTTGTGGGACTCCCGATGTTATAGAAGCCCATTCTGAGCGGTTACCTGAGTTGTCAATTGTGGCATGCTTACGGTTTTTGAGGTGAGAATAGAACCACTTTAGGGTAGTGTCGTCGAAGCCCACCCCTCTTAACTTTAGAAGAAGTCTTGCGTGATCAACCAGATCAAACGCTTTAGAAAAATCAAAAAGAACTGCTCTGTACCCTCCTTCCTGTCAACTCCAAAGCGAACATCCTCAAGCAGCCTCAGTATAGCTGATTGAGTACTGTGCACGCGCCTGAAGCCTGATTGATAGAGATCGTATAGTAAATTTGTCTCGAGATGAGTGTCTAGTTGACGATCTACCAGTCTTTCAAATACTTTGGAGAGCTCAGGCAAACAGGCAATGGGCCGTACATCAGAAAGTGAGTTCAAGTTGTTGACTTTAGGGAGTAGCTGAAGAAGAGTGAGTTTCCAAGCAGATGGAAAAATAGAAAGTTCTAAGCAATGGTTAAACAGATATTGGATTTGTTGGTGAGGTGTAAGCATTGTGAGCATGCGTGCTGAGATGTGATCGACACCAGTAGCTTTTGATTTGGCGTAGGAAAGGAACAGTTTGATATCAGCAATGGAGACCGGTTTTATACTGAAGATAAGTGATGGGTTTGTAGGAAGTGGCATAGATAAGGCGCTATCAAGATCTGATTTGACTAAAGGCCGAAGTATAGAGGTGACAGATGCAAAGTAGTTGTTAAATTGTTCCTTAGTAAAACTAGAGAAAGGGGAGGGTTTGATTTTGGACGCAACACCCATTTGTTTAAACGTAGACCAGAGTTGCTTCTTATTGGAAACTGAGCTTAGTTTATTAGCGTAATACTTATTTTTTACCATATCAATGGCGTTTCGAAATGCTGAGCGAAGAGAGCGAAAACGGTGGAAATGAGTGATTAGGCCTGTCCGACGAAAAGACTTATAAGCCTTGTTTCTGTTTAATTGAATTTCGGATGCTAAGATCTGCCCAGGCTTTTTTACTAGAGCTCGGACTTACCCGATTAATCGATTAACCGGTTAATCGGTTTTAATCGGTTTTTAAATGAGTAGTCGGTTTGAACGGATTTTCAGGGTTTCGGTTAACCGATTAACCGGTTATTAATGATTAAACGATTAATAACCGCAATTTATCAATTAAAAATATTATTTTTATGTTTTTTAAAAAGAATTAAAAAAAAACATTAAAAAAAATCGTTATAGACCGGTTAACTGTCAGGATATAAGCTTCGGCCTCATCGACGCACGGCGCAACCAGCGCCGCCGACTAGCAACAGTAGCAGAGAGGACTACTCTCTCCCCTCTCTGCCACCATCTCGCCACACCTAGCCGGGCGCAGCGATGCGCACTCACTCGTTTTCGCGCGCTCTCCCGCAGCACACGTATACTTACTTACGGTTTTGTGTATATATATAGTTTGCATATCACCTTATGTGATACTATAGAGTTACACATTATAGTAAGAAGCATTAGAGTAGTTTACAGCAACTTTAGAGTATTGTGCTGAATAAAGTGATCAAAGTTAACTGGACTTCACGCTGTGTTCTTATTCACTTGATCCTCACCCATTCTACGTGCGATTCTGCTAGTCTATATTGAAGTAATCCAATATTAACCGATAAACCGGAACCCGAAAACCCGTTCAAATCGACTACCCGTTATGATACCCGATTAAAACCGATTAACCGATACCCGGTAAACCGGTTAGTCGATTTGAAGTAAAAGCCCTATTTTTTACGCGTAGAAATCGTTATTTGATGTTGCGGTGCTACAGAGTCATAGTTTGAGATAATGGCTTGGGTAAATTTAGAGATGAGTATGTCAGTTTCGAGCCAATTTAATGGCGTAGAAGAAGATGGTTGGTTATAGAAGTGGGAAGATACAGTATATGAGAGAGATGAGAATCATAAGAGTCGTGAGAGTCAGGCAGAATTATGTTTTCTATCTTGCTGAGATAAGTTTGGCTTAGGATATGAGGATCAACACGCGAGAGTGACCGTGCGAGCAATTTACGTGGAGAGGTCAGTTTGATGCATGCGGTGGAGCTTAGTGTGAGCTCTGTCCAATCGTGACCTGCAGCAAAAGGAGCATCTGATTTGCAATAGCTTGTGATGAGGTCACGATTGCTTACTATAAAAAGATCAAGCTACGTATGTGCAATGTGAGTACCTAGATCAGTATGATTGGTAGGCTCAGAGGGGATAAGATATAGTTCATGAGCTATCAATTTAGCTTTTATATAGTTAGCAATACTAGAGTTGCACTGCATATCAGCATTAAAATCACCGGTGATGACTGCACAAGAATATAGACTTAGGTGTTCAGAGAGCATCGTGAAGAAGTCTTCAGGGTAAGCTGAGTAAGGCCGTCTGTAGACAACAGAAAATAAAAGCCTGAGTTCGGCTCCTGAGACTTTAGTTATCATAAACTCAGGGGTATTATTGTAATTACTGTCTGATTTAGCAAGAATGCGAATATGAAAATGGTCACGAACATAAATGCCAACACCTCCACCTGACTTGCCAATTCTAGGTAGGTGAGAAAACAAGAAGCCGTCGATTTTCAGGATGGAAGTGTCGTGATGTTCGGTAAGGAAAGTTTTGGTGACAGCTATGATGTCGTAATTACCTGAGTTTATTTTAGATTCTAGGATGTCGAAATTTGTGGTGATTCTATTTATGTTGATGTGAGCAATAGAGAGTTGAGAAGCCAAATTAGCAAGAGTTTCTGCCTGACCAGCTGATTTTCAATCAGTCTGCATGCGGGGTTGTAGTGTAGAGAGCACTTGCTCAGAAGAAATTTTAATTAATAGAGAGATTGGTGTTTCTTGCATGTAGGCTACAAGATCTAGAACTTGAGTTTTGGTATATTTCAAGGCTTTGGCTGTTTCTTCTGCTCTAGATAGGAGTTTGTAAACAGGTTTAGGATAGAGCGCTTTGAGATAGATTTCGCCACCTCCTCCTTGTTTGAAGATTACGTTATTTGATTTTCCTTTTAGTTTGTATGCAGACTCAATGACAGAGTCGTGAGCGTCTGGGGATATAAGTTTGATGACAATACCACGGGATGGAGGCTGAGATTGAGTTTGAAACTGCTGTGAGCTGGAGGCAGAATTACTCTGAGAGGTGGCGATACGTGATGGTGGAGTCCAGTCTCTCGTGGCCATAACTGAGTTTTTAAAAAGAGGTTGGTCCTTAGCTGTGAAAATACAATTATAGGTCACGACGTGCGACAGTGTGACGGCTGGATCAATGCCCAGGATTCTGATCTCGCAATCGTCCTTTAGGCCAGGACGTTTTGAAGGTTTAGCTACAGACTCTAGTGCAGCAAGGCAGGCATCTGTGTTATTACAACGTTGTTCGATGTGAGCTAGATGTGTGCTGTGTGTATTTGACTGCAGTTGAATGTTAGCTAGAGAGGATTTTATCTCGTCATATGACAGCTACTCTATTAACCATAGTACGATCTTGCTTAAACATCGCTAAGAAAGAGGTAAAATCCATTGGATCGTCTTGTTCAGCCATTGTGGGATTCTCAGAAGGTGAAGCAAAAGTATAAGTGGGTGAAGAGGGAGGTGTAGAGATAGTTATAGACGGAGAGTTGTCAAGACTCTCACTGGAATGAAGCCGCTTATGGGCCTGAGTTTCTTCTTGCGGAGAGTGATTTCTCTTTGCCTTGGGGTTAGCGTAGTCAGGAGTATTTGGTTCGACGGCAGAAGGCGCAGGATCGGTAGTTGTAGTCGAACTTGAGCAGCAAACGTAAGCTTGATGTGACACAGCTGAGTAAGGTGGCAAGCACGCAACGTGGAAGTTTCTGCACAAGACCGTAGGTTTACGATTGTTTCTATTCTTATAGATATTTTTACAATGAAAACAACTTGTATTACGCATAGTCCTATGACATACTAAAGTTAATAAGATTTAAATAAAATAAATGAAACTTGTACAAGATTTAAATTAAATGAATTCCGCAGGATCCTGTGTCGCTGGTAAAGTAAAGATTTGTGATTGAGATTTGTAGTTGGCGCCAAAGAGCAAAGAAATTGCGCTCGCAGAACAGGTGATGGTCAGCGCCAAATGCATGTAGCGAAGAAGTTGAAACTGCTGTCGTCAGATGTCGCTCGGTGTCTAGGTGGCTACCACCGACCTGAAGAATCTTGCAGAGTAAAAGACTGGCTCTGGTCTTACGACAGCACACATGAGTTACTCTAGTCAGTGTGTAACCATGCCAGTCGAGTGACGTTCGTAGAACTCAGGAAGTAGTCGGCTGGTATTGGCAAGCACTCCTCAGTTTTATGAATTTTAAATTTTGGCGCCGAAGACAGTGAGCGCCTCCAAGCGCCGAAAAGAACAAAGGCCACGTTAGTAAGGTAGAGCACGATAGTACGATGTCACTGGGAAAATGCGTGAGACTGGTGCCAACTTAAGGATTCATACCTCGAAAAGTCCCTAGATGAGAGTAGGACAGATTTTGAGGTTATCTCTTGAGTCAAGGTTATGTTTGACTTTAAGGGTTAGAAAGGGCTATCTGTAGACTTAAACACCAACTGATCGATGGTCGGAGGGCTGACAGGGCTCTCCTTTGCACCCTTCAGATGATAAGGTTGGAAGATGTCATCGAAAAGAACAGGCGATGAACAAGTCGTGTAAGGCGATGATAGCCGGAGACATGGTCTAGTAGTCGAGACGAATAAACAGGCGCTTTCCCAGGCGCTCGAAGATTAATTCGTATGAATTAAAATGTCTAAAGCAACAAGAGCCAGCCAGGATTGCACCTGCAACAGTTTTTCAACTCCCAAGGGATGCGAGAGATAAGTATTTGCTCCAAAACGGGAGAGCACAAAAAGTATGTGTTATCGAAAAACTTACCAGAGAGAGAGAGAGAGAGAGAGAGAGAGGAGAGGGAGAGAGAGAGGAGGGGGAGAGAGAGAGGAGAGGGAGGGAGAGAGAGAGAGAGAGAGGAGAGGGAGAGAGAGAGAGAGAGAGAGAGAGAGAGAGAGAGAAAGAGAGAAAACAAGAAACGCACGCCGGAAACTACAGTAAGCAACACCACCACAAGTAAAGCAGACACACATCAATAGCTAGGAGAACCAGTAGCTGTGAGTGTGTCCAGCAGTCAACGCGTGCCATCGAAACAGAGAAAATCAAAAATGTACAAAGTGAACAGCGGCCAAGTACAGTACTGGGGAAGAAAAAATCAAGCGGCAAACAAAAAGAAGAGCCGCGCAGAAAAAAAGAAAAGAGGAGAAAAGTAGCCAAAACAAAGACGCAGAAGAACACAGTGAATTGATGCTTAAACCAACACCGCACAAAGTAAAAATCAAAGAATTAGAAAGAAAAAGACAAAAAAGACTAGAATAAAAAAACCAACAAAAAGAGAGACAAAAATAGATGCAGAGCATAGAAGGAAAAAAGCATAAGAAAACAATGGAAGTGCAAGCGAGTGAAGTGAGAGAAAAGAAAAAGTACGAGTATTATATGAATAAAGCGGATTGGTTAGAAAAGAAAGAACAAAAAGAAGGATAAGAAATCAACAAGCTAATACAGGAAGGAAAAGAGAGACTGGTGAAAGAGTGCGTGCAACAAGAGCTGCGCGAGCCACGCAACAAAGACAACGCAAAGAAAAACACACATAACTCTTGCAATTTTTGACAAGCAGGCAGAAGCAAGAGAGGAGGCACGCGGAATTGTAAGAGCAATGAACGAGCAAAAAAAAGAAAACGAAAGAAAGATTAAGGAAGACAAAGAAAAGAACATAGTAAAACTAAAAAAAATACAATTTTTTATGAGTTTTTTTTTTTTTAATGAACAATCATCAAGAAAATTCAACGCACACAAACTTTGGCTACGCTAAATACCTAAGCCGGGGAGTGTGGTGACGGGGCACTCGGCTCGTCATACATAATACCCGAAATCGAAGCGCCAGGAGGCGCACATTGTGCGCGAGTGAGAATGAGAGAGAACAAGAGAGGAAGAAAGAAATAGACGTGCCGGAGGAGACAGGGAGAGAACAGAAGTGGTAGCATCACCGCAGTAGAGAGAAAGAGAGTCAGAACTCTCTAGCTGCTCGCCCAGCGAGGAAGGTAGTGCAACCATCAAGATCGCTGGCCGACACGTGGCCCTAATGAGGTAAGGCCAAGATGGCTGATGTCCAAAAGGAAGCCCTCATCATCTCTCCGTCGGCATAGACAGGCATAGGCGCAGGGTTGCGCACTGAAATGCGTACCTCTCTCTCTCTCTCTTTCTACTGAAAGTAAAGTGACAAGCTCCGGTGGACAGGATGTGCGAGTGGCAGCCAACTAGCTGCGCAGTAAAGGAGAAAAAGTGTAACTGCGTGAAGCGTGTAAGAGACGCTCTCATTTGTACTAAATGAATAAAATCTTTGTTTATATCAAAATATAATTGCCCTGAGTATTTTATTTATATTGCATGCTAACCCGGCGTCATCCGTGTTACATTATAAACTTATTAATCTTTAAAATCCATTTTTAACAATGAAACCCACTACTTAGCATTTTTCAAGTATGACCATCGCATTCTACGTCTAATTTTACATCAAAAAGCTATTTTTATCGATGAAGAAATGATTATAAACGTAGAAAGAAGCTATTTTAAACACAGGGGCTACTTTGAAAACCGCGTTTTTTTACTTTTAGGAGCTTTAGCTGTAACGTTGAACATTTTTTTCTTGTTTCTTGATATTTGGTAATTTTATACTCAGAGAAAGACTATCAATTAATTTTTTGGGGTTTATTTAACTTTTTTTTGTTCTTTTTCGAGCATTTAAAATTAAGCAAACAATCGCGAAAAATTTTAGGGTGCCGCAACTTTGCTAGCAAAAATCGGCATTTAATGCTTTATGGAATATTATTTTTATAGTCAATTTAGGCACTTCTTAAAAACAAAATGCCGCAAACCGCAAGTTTCTAGATGCAATACAAATCTTTTTATTTACGTTTTTCTAAAAGGGGCTACTTTAAACACTTTTTTATAGTTTTACATTTTTAGTTAACTCATACTTTGTCACCCAGTAACTTGGATTCTAAGCATTCTTTTTGATCGCTTAAAAAACCAAATTAAAGCTAAATTTAAGCACTTTGAATTCTATTGTAAACCATCTTATTACCTATCTTAGAAAAAAACTAAAGGTGAAACAATATAAAAATACAAATTAATTATGAATTTTTCATTTTTTTTTTATATTGTTTCACCTATAGTTTTTCTTCTAAGATAGGTGATAAGATGGTTTGAAAAAGAATTTAAAGTGCTTAAATTTAGCTTGTATTTAGTTTTTCAAGCGATCGAAAAGAATGCTTAGAATCAAAGTTACAGGGTGACAAAGTATGAGTTAATTAAAAATGTAAAACTATAAAAAAGTGTTCAAAGTAGCCACTTTTGGAAAATCGTGAATAAAAAGCTTCATATTGCATCTAGAAACTTTCGGTTTAAAGTATTCGATTCTTAAGAAGTGGCCAAATTAACTATAAAAATAATCTGAAGCCCATGAAGTATCAAATGCCAATTTTTGCCAGCAAAGTAGCGGCAGCCTAAAATTTTTCGCAATGGTTTGCTTAATTTCAAACGCTCAGAAAAGAACAAAAAAAATTAAAAAACCCAAAAAAATTAATGGATAGTCATCCTCCAAGTATAAACTTCCCAAATATAAAAAAACAAGAAAAAAAATGCTTAACGTTACAGCTAAAGCTCCTAAAAGTAAAAAAACGCGGTTTTCAAAGTAGCCCCTGTGTTTAAAATAGCCCCTTTCTACGTTAATAATCGTTTCTTCATTAATGAAAATAGCTTTTTTGATGTAAAATTAAACGCAGAATACGATCGTCATACTTAAAAAACGCTAAGTGGTGGGTTTCATTGTTAAAAATGGATTTCAAAGTTTAATTTGTTTATAACAATAAGACATTGTTTATAGATTTTTTTTAAACTATTATTTCTTAAAATTCAGTTTTTTACCTTCAAAACTAATAAAAAAGTTGTCTCTAGCTTAAAAAGGAACCAGAGTTATGAATTTTTGAAAATCAGCCTTCAGGGCAAAAATTTTTTTTTCATTTTAATATGAGCTGCTGACGTATAATCCACCATGCTACCCTCAGCTGATTTGTTTTTTTTAATTTGTTATAATGTAAATAACTTTTTCACGAAATTTCAGTTGAAAGGATATCAGTGAAAATATTTTTTTTTTTACGTGCGTGGGCGACTGCCGTTACCTGACCCCCTATCGGTACCGCCGCTGACAAGCGCCAGGCTTTACAACACGACTATCTTAGTCGTTTCACTCATTATTAGCCGGGAAAAAATAACTGACAAAAATCGGTCGCTAGCTCCCGAACTAATATATATCATATGTATACTCTTTTCTCTCTTACTCCAAATACTCATAGCCTCACTCTCGTTCACGCGCAGCCAACTTCAGGGTATAACCACTTTGGAGGTAGGAAAAAAGAAACAAATTCAAGAACTTTTTAAATGCACTTAACCTCACTTTGCTTGTCATTTTAATGATAGAAAGATTTAATACATAAAATTATAGGTTTAAATAGAAGCTTGTACAAAACCATTAAGAATGAAACCGAAATGTCATTGATTTAGATAATCCAAGCATTATTTTTCGTGCAAGCAAAATTGACTTTCCGAATATCAAGCTATATAGTGTCGCTGGCACCGCAGGGTACGTTTTCTTCTCAAACTCGCCTTATTGGCGCTACCGCGCCACTTGATGTGTATGATGTACCATACTGTAAGTATAGAACCATATTTATTCTTTATATAGATACTGCGTTATTGCAGCGAGAAGCATTAAATATTATCAGATTGGTACTAACAAGAAGGTGCCACAACATTAGGGTCATGGATTCCGATGAAACTTGGTACACTGAGTCCTTGTAGCATACGATGAAAGAATTCCAAGTCCTTAAGTCTAACGATGACTTATTTTTGAGATATTTACAATTAAAATTTCAGAATTTAGCATTGTATTGTATATTTATAGATATAACTAATAATGTGAATTATTTCTTTTTTTCTGTATGCACATCACCGGATAAGGCTATTTTTGAAGTGGAATTTTTTCAGACGCACTGTATATGGGGAGTTAACCCGTGAAACGAGCGAGCGAGCGGAGATATATATATATATATATATATATATATATGTATATATGTATACATATACAGTATACAAAAGTTTGTCGGCTGGAAGCCTTTAGAGTAGGCGCGCGTAGAGCGGGAAGTAAACTTGCCGGCTCCAGTCATGCGGCAGTCGGCACGCAATATCAAAACAAATGCGAGAGTGGA
>JAPYZE010004215.1:0-15037 GCA_030522805.1 Leptomastidea abnormis
TTAAAAAATACTTTTATCGATATGTTTTTAAAATAATCTTAATATTTTTAAAACATGGATAAATTGTGCGGGCGAAGCCCGCTAGATGTGATCTAGTATCATAAAATATTAAAAGCCTATTTTTACGATGCATTCCTAAAAAAAATTTATGAGAATTTCCGACGAAATTTTTCAAGTATAAATCTTGCTTGCAGGCAGGTCTTCTTTTGATACTCATATAATCCAAGCAGTTTGTCAAAATTGTCAAAGAAGCAAATAAAAAAGAAGGATGCACACGCGCCTGTGCTTCTTTTATACAAATTTTTGACAGGGTAGCACACACTTCATTTTCAACTTGCTCCAGTCCTGCTTCTCTTCACTCACAGGAGCCAGATGCAGCACAAAGACTCTGCGCGCATATATACAGCTTCGAAAAACGAAAGCACGCGATAGTCCTGCCATGGAAAGAAGAGGACCTGCTCTTGGTGAAGAGAGATTGAGGAGGTCTATGCGGACAAGAAGACGAACTTCCTCTCTCTCTCTTTCTCCATTACGTTAATGAAGAGGAGGCGCCGCCGCCGCTGAAGAGCGTATATACAGAGGCGCCGAGGCTCGTCGACGCCTCAGCTTCTCCCTCACTTTCTCAACCCTCATGCCATCACCTTTCATACTCTCTCTAGCCATTCCCAAATACGCTTCTGAGGAATTCGTTTCGCACCCGGTAGTAGTGGTATAATAGTAGTAGTGGCAACGGTCGACGACGGATTTCCTCGTCTCTTTACCTCTCTTCAGCTATATATAGGTACACACACTTTTTTTTCTCTCTTTCTGACGTAGAGTCCTTTCTTTTATTCGACTTGAAATCTTCCAAGGGAATTGTTTTCCTGACAATGGACTCACCGGTACGAGAACTGGAATGAATTTTTAATGATACTTGTCGAGTTGTATGACGAGGATTTACGGTAGGGTCATTCCGATCTTATAATTTTAATAAGCTTATATATAATTTTTCTTTTCTTATTTTTTGATTACAATTTTAATGAAAGATATTGTAACTTTGATTTATCCAAAAACTATAAACAAAAAAGAAATTTTAGAACAAGACAATTGCAGGAAAAAATTTCTAATTATAAATACTAATAAAAATATATAAGACACGAAATTCATTTACCAAATATTATCTAAAAAAACTTCTTAAATTTTGTCAACCCTATTTTCTCCATGCCCAATTTCTCACTAAATCCTCTTTCTCACTGAAAGTGCATTTTTATTACCCCCAGGCACACTGACTCAATATTAACTCCTCCGCGACAAATAAAACTCTTCCATACCCCTCTCTCTTCTATACTTATACACCCTGGCATACATTCATTCTCCCAAATTCCACACAGAGCCTCGTCTTCCAAGCTCTCAAAACTTATTATCTCGCTTTCGAGGAGAAGCACGTCAAGCTTGGTGGAGGCACTTCTCATTTGCGCAAAGAATGACCGAGGTGGGAAAGTTTGCAAGCAAACTCTACAGAAGAAGATCAGCTGGATTGAATTTTAGGTGAGGAAGAGTGAGAGAGAGAGAGAGAGAGAGAACCTGAAGAACTTTATGGACCTGCTCGTCTGTTTTTTTTTTCTTACCCTCTGCTTTTTTTCCAAGATTAATGAAGTCTCTCAGGCTTCAAGTTTTTCAGTTGCAGCAAGCGCAATGTTTGAGTTGTGTCTGGTCTTATCTAGTTTTCCGTTCAACTTTTCCATAAACTTTTATCCCCGATTGTTTTGAATTTGAATTATTATTAAAATAAATGATAACCTGGGAGTCGTACTTTTTAATACCTCAGCCACAAGAATAAATTTCTTTGGTTAACGTTTATTTTCCAAGCCACGAGTTTTGAAAGAACTCATGTGTATGTGTACTTCTCTTATATTCCTATATACGTACCGATAATTTAATGAATTTTTTTGTCGAGCAATTAAATGTTCCTATACTTACTACTCGTCTGGGATAATTCAATTTAAGATGTAAACACGGGTTAATTAAAATTTTTTTTTTCTCAAGTCCCAATTCACGACTACGTAGCTTCCATACACGTACTATTGCATCGCTTTATTTACCTTTCCATCGCGCGTTTGTCTCATTGTCTCCTCGCACGCGTTTGCGTCGAAAGGATCTCTCTTTTCACCCTCTACACATCCAACGCCTCTCACAGCCAGTTAATTCACCAATTGTACCCCACTCACATACATACATACGTGCAAATGCTGCACTGAAAGCTCTTCTTGCCAAGTCCCAGGCGCGGCAAATAAAGACAAAGCCGGGTTAAAATGGTAATGGCATTATATATACGTGTACATACACATATACTCACACTTTCCACACATAGAAGCAATTGCACAATGACAGGTAAGCATCGTCGCCCTACCGAGGATCATCCATTAGCAGTAGCAGCTCTCTGTCTCTTGCGCGAGTTCTCTGCCTATTTAATCGGAACTCCAAAAGTTTTCCAAGCGCGTAACCGGCTACTACTGCTTCGTTCTCGTGATTGGCCTGGTCTTTCTCTCTGACCATCTCTTGCTGAGTGTATTTGCAAGCGACTGCTTAAGAGGGGGTGAATGATGCAAAAAAAGAAGAGAAAGAGAGAGAGAGAGAGAGTCAGGAAAAAAGAATAGGACGAACCAAGAGAGAATTAAAAAAAAAGCTATACGAGCTTTAGCTTCTAAGGGTTGATATATACTACTGCTGGTTCATAGAGTAAACGTGTCAGTGGCAGCGACTCTGCCATTAATTAGGGACTCCCCCTTACCCACCACCACTACCTCCCTGTGTCGTGATGCTATGCGAGTGGTGAAGATGCTCGGTGAAGATGGTGATGGTGTCTTTGTCTGGGTTATGCTTGCTTGCATACACAACTTGAAATTTCTTCGATTAGAGGGTGATATCTCTTAAGAACGTTATTTTTCTTTAGTACTCCGATTAGCCATTATTCTTTCGTCATTTCTATTATTATTATTTTTAAAAATTCAAGAATCATTTTAATTTGTAAAAAATACTAGGTTTAATCGACCTTGCTGTACTCCTCTATCTATTCACTTTTTTTTGTAACAGTACATTCATACTAAAATGTAAACAGGAGCGCTTATCATTCAAGAGCACGGATATACGCGCATTCCCGCTCACGGTTTTGATTGATCGCTCCAAGCTCGGCCAATGCAGACGCGCATCAACGGTATATCATGGAAAGGGTAGAGAGAGAAGGAGAGAAAGGAAGGACAGTAGGGCGCCACGAACGTTTGATAGTCGTGTAAGAGACGGCATAGAACAGTCGTCTTGTGCTTATATCAAGGAGAGAGAGAGAGAGATAGATAGATAGAAAGCGGTGTGGCACAATTTATTCGTATATAGTAGTCGCGAGGAGAGCGTAAGATTAATGGAGCGAGGATTTGCTGGGCAATTTAACGCCGTAAATCATAGACGAGACTATAACATACACACACACACACACACACACACACACACACACACACACACACACACACACACACACACACACACACAAGAACACAAACATATACATACGTCAGTCATTTTGCTTTTCCCACGCGTCACCTGTCATCTTTTGCCGCCCTTTAGCTTTTGCGCGCCCGTGCGTATATATGTGTGCATGTCGTTAAGGGAATTGTATATGTACCGTCATCAACCAAAAACACATATAAATATACGAGTATCTTGAGTAGCCACTTGTATGGGACTGTTGTTCTTGATGTTCGCGACATCGATACTCTCATTCGTTTTGAAGCTCATTTGTGTTATGCGCCGCCACCCCTTTTTTTGAACTTACTTATTTTGCATACATGGTCCAATATATTGAATACACGTTAGAAGCATAGAGTGAGAAGGGAATATGTAAAAGATGAATGAAAAGTCAATAAGTCCCATGTAGAAACCGCAAGGATTGGATTTTGGAGACAGAATTAGTTGTTCATTATTTTTCAAGTACGTATAATTACAGGGACCAAATGAATTTATAGGTAGCTCTCGTGAAGGCACGCGACCAGACCAACATATGGCGAAGCCGCGGCTATAGTATATATAGGTACCCTTCTCGAGTGTGTGTGTGTGTGTGTGTGTGTGTGTGTGTGTGTGTGTGTGTGTGTGTGTGTGTGTGTGTGTGTGTGTGTATGACCCAAGCAATCCACATCGAGATGACATCGAGCCTTACTATATACAGTAGTACCTATACGTAATATAATAATAGACGTCACTGGAAGGATTGACGCTCATTATATGTGATTCGATCGAAACATAAGCTAGTGTGTGTGTGTGTGTGTGTGTTTTGATGTATGGTCTATTATCTTTGTTCTTTTAGCTTCTAACTATATACTACCCCCCATCCCTCGCGAAGTATTGATGTCGCGAATTGCGTGGGAACATATAATAGCTCTCTCATTGAAACAGCGATGCAATTATATTTGATGGTGACCTATTTGTATTAAACTGATTATTTATATATTTTTAATTAATGTACTATTTTATTCAATTCATTTATTATAAATTTTACAGAGAGAATTACAGAGGTAATATACTTGCATGAGTATTTATTAATACGCTATTCAAAATTGTAAGTAAAGTCAATCCTAGAGAGCAAGCAAACACATATAGAGTAAGTAAGTAAGGGTCAAACAGGCAGCTAACACAATGTCAATATAGCCTTCTCTAATTAATCAGCAAGTGTTTGTAACTCTATCAAAACATCATACCCATACTATGTATATAACCACTAGTTTTCTCATCTAAAGCTTTAACCCTTCGAAGCTTGTATTAAAACTTTCTCGAAAGAGAGGGAATGAGATAGATATCATCCCAAGGATCGCCTAGTCCTTGACGTATATATAGTCCATGTAGCCAGTGTCCGAATAGTAGGGCTACGGAATCTCGAAGCGACGTCGGCACATTCAAGATGTATTACACGCGAAGCTAGCGGTCCGAGACCGCGAGAGCTCACGCGTGCGAGGATCGCACACAGGAGACAGGTCGCAGTCCTGAACTATCTCTCTCTCTCTTTACTCGTAGGTTAAAAGCAAACAGCCGGCGGGGCTTGAGGTGCTGGTAATTGATTACGTGAACGTCGGAGGAGCTGAGTTGTAGTAGTTGCGGATCCTAATGGCAAGTGCCAGCCGTATAGGCATGCTTACATACATATATTTGCTTATATACATCCATGTATGTATGTGTATATACCTATAGGTAATGGCTACGCGAGTTGGTTGGAGTCGACGTTCGGATATTGATTACTTGCGAGTTTACCGACTGTGTATGCGGTGAAACGCCTGCGTTTTGTTATGCTTCTATGAACACATTTAAGACGTTAGCTTTTCATGATTGTGGTAGCTAGGATATATGTTTGGTAAACGTTAAATAATTGTTGTAATATTGATTCTGTTAGATTTAATGCTTTAAAGTGTTCTATTAAAGCTGCAAGCTCACATTCCATTGAATATATCGATAAAGTAATAAATAAATTTTCTGTGCTAACGAAACGTAGAAGCGTAGAAGAGATTTTCAGTCAAGAGGAGTAGCACGCGTTCTTGTCGTTTTTTTTTTACCTTTATGTATGCGTATAGTCTAATTCCCCAAGCGATACTTAGCGTGCCGAACCAACCGTTCCGTGTTAATCGACCCTAGTGGCAGGTCAAATATTTTTTTGGTAGATGCTTTTTGCTTAAATAACGCAAAGATCAATGAAAATGAAGAGCTGAGGGTATGAGAAGGCATTAGATAAAATGATTTTTTCTAATGCAATTAACAGATTAAAAGATTAAATTTTCAAAAAAATTTTATCAATAGCTATACCACTATTACGTAGTTTTTGAAAATTACTCAAATTTTTTTACTCCACAATTAAATGTATAAAATACTCTTAATACCCGAACATTTCAACGATTCGGTCAACATCCAACATACACATTGGGCATACACAGCTGGTCATTCGCCACCATACCGACATTGATATCCCCGGATGTCAAGCTATACACAAGGCAACACTATATGAATAGAGGAGAGTGTATACAGTGTGTGGACTATCGACGCCCGCGCGAAAACACGCCTGCTACGTCGTCGTCGTCGTCGTACACGTGGGTCCAAAGCTGTAAATCAGTTCGACGCATCGGAGGTATTTCGGTTAAATGACACATGAGTGTGCGTATACGTCTCCCTGTAGGAGGGCGAGGCGAAACCTGAAAGAGAGAGATAGTCTCATGTTAGCGCGAAAGTTCGTCTTTCTACCTTCCCCCCTGACTGTAGTATAGAGGATGTATTCCCAGAGCTGGGTGTACATATATGTATGTCGGGGTTTCGCTCTACGGCGAATTGAATGCGTCGCATTGTCCAGCTTAGCCTGACCGTAGGATATTGCGCGACGCCCCCGGACAGGTTTGAGGGTGTGGGATATGTACTGGCTGGATATCACTAGGAAATCGGACTGTGAGGGAGACCAATAAAAAAGAAGAAGATGCTTTATTAAGTTGGCCAAGTTAATAATGCTTTATAATGGAATTAAAACTTTTTATTATATTTTATTCTTAAGAGGTTGACAAGCTGCGATCATATTTTTTAATAAGTTCTTGTTAAAATTATAGTGCTTTTTTATAGAAAATCATTTTTTTTTATGCGATAAACAAAATTATGGATTTGAAACAAAAGTTACAAAAATAAATAAATATAGAGATGATAATTTTATTATTTTTTTTTATAAGTTTTTTCAAAGCTAAAAAAAAGATCATTCTATGTTAATTCAAATATACTTTTGTCACGCATTATTCACTACTTTGGTATTCATCGAAGGAGAATAGTATACATTATTTTCATATATATACAACATATATTTTATTTCTCTTCATCTAGAATGCACCGTTAATCCCTATACACGTATACAATCGACATTCTTCCACATGCAAAATAAACAACAACAAAAAAAGTCCTGAATATCACCAGAATATAATAAACATATACAGGCGAGAAGAAAAAAAAGTAACAAAACGTTTTCTATTGCATATTACTATACTCCTTATAGTAGCACCCTATATAAGAGCATTGATAGGATCCTCATGAATTTTTGTGTGAGAGAGAGAGCAAGAGCGCGCGCCCATTCACGTTCATTTGCCGTATCGTCACGCGTCTTATCGAGATTTATCGCGCGTCATCTCACTCTGCTCACGACCATATTTCAAGCTGCTTCTTCTTTTTTTTCTTTTTTTTTTTTTTGCTTGCTCGCAACGCTTGGATCCTTAGCTACTATTTTGCGAGCGGACACGTGAAACACGATTCTTTTCTGATGGACCTGCGGTTTTTTGCTTGCAAAATTTTTTTTTCTTCTTTTTTTTTAGTGAAGAAGAAGAAAGAATTTGGGTATACCGGATCCAACGATATAACCTGACAAAGA
Source organism: Leptomastidea abnormis (assembly GCA_030522805.1). Classification (NCBI taxonomy): domain Eukaryota; kingdom Metazoa; phylum Arthropoda; class Insecta; order Hymenoptera; family Encyrtidae; genus Leptomastidea; species Leptomastidea abnormis. The sequence goes on from JAPYZE010004215.1 coordinate 7,406, forward strand.
AGAGTTCATAGGCCTCGAGTGTGGCTGGTGTGTTTTGCCTTTGCTATACCCATGGGGTCAAGATGCGCTTAATTTAGTGGTACTCTTTGAATTTTAGGACTGCTTATGCATCTTTGGACATGTCTCGTAATTTGATATTTTAAAATGCGTTTCAACATATAAATTTTTTGGTACTTTTATTTTTTTCTCTTTTTCTCATTAAAATTAATATACTACGTTGTTCGTACGTACAAGATGTACGGTGTTATTTTTTATGAGATGTATAAAAAAAATATTTAAACAGATATTTTTTTTAAATTAACATAATTTAACACATATTATTGTATTATATAATCTATACGATAAGCAAAGTACTTGGCTTCCTCAAATGCACTTTTTTTTCAAGAGCTCGTCACTTCGCTTTTTATATCCACATTTCGTTTGAATGTTATAGCTTTACCCTTTCGTTTTCCTATACCTTACTTACACCCTCCTACCCAAATAAAAGCATACATTCTACATCAAGCGATCATAGGCCTACGGCCAACGATAAATTCAAGACGGTTACTGCTCCTCGATGGCTTGACTCGAAGAAAATGGATCTGAGTGCCTCTACTGCTACTACTGCCACTACTACTACACGTGGATCCGTCTAGATAAAGCAAAAGCAGTATAGCGTGTGCGAAAAAAAGCGAAGATAACCGGTGAGGCTTTTACGTTCAGGGGGAGAGAGAAAAAAAAAATAAAGACAGGATCCAGAGCTCGAAGCGATTCGTCCTTGATGCTTCCGGGACGAGTGTATATACTATGTGAAAAGAGAAATAAAAGAGTGAGTAGTAGTCGTTCAAAGACTCGCATTTTAGATTGTAATAGTGCAGTGTTTGGATGGATGAGTGGCAAGTGTATAATCGAAAATTTATTTTAAATTCAAAAATAATGTTGTTTTATTTTGAAAAAATTGAGAGGCTCATCGAGATATAGCTGTATGCGTTAATGTTTTATTAAAAATTATAATTGGATTATTATTTTGTTGTTGTGTAATGACGTTTGGCTGTATATATTGGTGCGTGTACGACTCAGGAGACTGTCTTATAATTGGATAGGGAGGTTCTCCCGGACGTAATCACCGGACTTTGGCCTCTATTGATTAACATATATTCCGGTTGATGGAACATTCGCTTCAGCGGATAGCTCATACGAAAATTAAAGACGATATATTATAATTTTCACGACTGTTTGATATGCATTGATATTCATTATTTTTTTTTTAGTATATAAAGTGTGTAAACTTTAATGTGTACACCATGAGATACGAATACTACTGAATTGAATCGATTTTTATTTTTTTTATTTAGGTGTACTTAACATTAAAAACTATTCAACTGTACACACCCAATGCTTGCAATTATACGATAAAGAAAAGAAAAACCAAAAATTCAATTTTCTTTTTCCTTTCTCGCAAGTTTTTCTTTGCTATATACAAAATCAATAAGCGCGCAAATACATAAAAAATATAAATGCACGTGACTTTGCACATCCGGATATGTATATACAAGTATGTTGCTGAGCGTCAATGGTCTAACTGTATATATAATACTCTCTTGCATTATGATTTTCGTCGACCGCGATCTTTCGTGCTTTTCCTAACGCCGCGCCTTAGCGATACATATACATACATACATACACACATACACACGTATGCTACAAACCCTGACTATTATTTTTTATTTCCTTATACAGTTATTCATAGCTAACGTCTCGAGGGGTATATCCGTGAAATCAACTTTCCATGCATTATTATCGATAATTATCGAACGCTCGAGAACGTCGTTTTCTATACCTGCTGCTTCTGTATGTGCGAGTGTATGAAAAGAGTCGAGCTCTCTTCCATAAGTCCAAATTGGCTTCTCGGTAAAAACTAAAAACTCTCTTCCATTCCCGTATGCACCGTTATATATATACTCCAAGCTTCGAATGCTGGCAGTTTTCTATTTTATTTTGTTAAAAATTCAGAGCTTCCTTCTTTTGTATATGCTCGTAAAAGTAAATTTTTTTTCAGGTTCAAATGTCGAGAATGGCACGTAGGTATATATATGTATATATATCGCCTATTACTATTGATTTTTTATACACTTTTCTTTGAGGCAGTACATTCTGTTTGAAAATGTAGACGGACTAAAAATTTCTAATTAAATATTCTACTTTTTTTCCTTTTTTAATTTGTCTTTTTATATAAAACAATAGGGTATGAAATACTGAACATGTATTTTTAAAGAAAAAATCAATTGTATGTATGGGGCTTGTCTGATCAACCACGCCTGTAACTACTTTAGAATTTTTAATTATTCTAAAACTTCATAGAGTTCTATTTCAGAATAACTGAAAAATAATCCAAAACTCATTTTTAATTTTAAAAGAATTTAAATTATACTAATTTCTCAGTCGTAGAATTACAATCTCTTTGATCTATAAATTATTCAATCCACTCCTTACAAGTTAAGCTCTCTAAATCCAAAACATAAGGGAAAGGGCCAGACACTCGTGCATCTCAGTATTTTCCAAGAAATCAAGCTCGATTATCGCATGGAACAGCTTCATCGGTCGGTCCAGCAGTCAAGGTCTCTGGTATATAGTCAGCGACGTGGACTCGATCGCCATCGTCGTCGATGCGAGAAGAAAAAGGAGAGGAATCAAGCGAAAGGAATACTCTCTCTCTTTCTCTTTCTCTCTTATCCCTACAGACCAAGATCGTGGGCGGTAGGTATATAGACGCATTGATCGAGCGGCGTCGACGCCGGTCAGTAGCACTGGACGACGACATCGAGGAGCTTCCCCAAGCAAACGAGTGAAATGGTTTTGACGTGGAGTGGACGTTCTCTCTCTCTTGGGCCATTCCGTAATCCATTGTGCTCTAGGGTGCCAATTAAACGGTGCCACCATGCGTGTGCTCGTGAAGAGCTTGAACGCGAGAGAGAAAGAGAGAGAGAGAGAGAACTCCCTCTATATCTTTCTTCCCCCTATATTGCAAAGGAGCTATAGAGCTAACTGGCCGTTCTCCGAGCGGTCACGGACCTGCTGCTACTGCACACCCCCCCCCCCCTTTCTCAAAGATCCCTCTCTGTATGTACCTATATCTGTATAGAGGTGCTCGCGACCGCGTATACTAAGATGAGGGGTAGGTAGGTAGATAGGTAGGTAGGTAGGTGTACGCGCACTCGGATAACCGCTGATTGGGGGAGCATCTGGGCCTCGGACCGTCCCGGCAATTATCGTCCAGGCTTATGCTCTCCGCGGGTGTGCCTGGGCTAGATATGACCTCTCGCGACTCCGGTTTCTCCTTGGATTGAGGGAGAATACTAGCTTCTCTATACTTGTGTCTATCTATCTCTCTCTATAGATGTATGTGTATCTGTGTTTATATATGAGAAGAAGAGAGAGGGGGGCGGGTAAGTTTGATTGTTGTAGTGTCGACGATGTCACACGGATGAGAGCTTTATATAATACGACGTCTTGGTAGACTGAGGCTATACATAGTGTGTGTTATCTTATTGTATTTGAGTAGTTGAATGTGGCTTTAATTAATTTTGAAAAAATATAGTTTACCTCGATTTTGGGTTTTATATAATATTATGTGAATAATGTACTTCACTCGTTAAAATTTAATTGAATTCTTGATGACTAAGTTCATTTACTTCTTGTTTTTTTTTTTTTTTTTTTTTTTTTTTTTTTTTTTTTTTTTTTTTTTTTTTTCTTTTTTTATATATTTTTATGACCTCTTTTTCTTTTTTCTTTACACATATCTTTCCGTTTTTATAAAATCATATTCTCTCATCTCATCATCTCGTTCATAATTGATCGTGTCAAGTGATAAACCGCTTTAACAACAACAGTACACATACTCAACAAGCAATTCTTGACTAAATATACTGTCAACCATGTATTTAATCTTTTTTGGAAAATTTTCTGATTAATGAATTTATAATTTGACCGATTTCAGATTACTTAACACACAGCCCCAACACACTTTATTCATTGCGTACGTTGTACACCTAGCAAAGCCAACAATTTATTCTTAAGATCAGTCGTATAAGCATTAAGCATACATATATAGGTGAACGGTCAGTTGAGTACTTATACCATAGATGGTATACCTAACTATATACACCACCCCGTGCATCTAAGCGTAAAGTGCACAAACGGACTACTCACTCTCCTCCTCTCTCTCTCTCTTTCTATCTTAGGATAGTCGGTATATATCCTCACGCGGTGACTCTCTGTCATCGCATTCGCTCGTCTGGCCGCAGAGAAGACCGGCTCGACGGATCTCGAGAGCGCACGCGCGCGTCATAATCGCGGGATTAGCGGACTCAAGTTTGAGCTTCTATACATGTATACATATACACGAGACAACGAGCGGCTATATACAGATCAGTATAAATCGCTTGATTGGTTTCTGCCACTCGATCCCTCAACCGATCGTTGAGAGCGTACGGCGATGTGGTCACAAGATCCATCTCTCCCTCTCTTACTATCGCTATACTATCCTGACGTCTTTGTCGCTGTTGAACTGTCATCTGAACCTCCTAAGGTTCGCTTGCCGAGGCAGCGCATTTCCATAATCTCTCTCCCTCTCTCTCCTTGGTGTAGTGCTATAGAACGACAAGAGAGAACCCGATCTTGGAGGGATTATGCGGTTCGCTCGTGCGTGTATATTGTATATACTCCGCTCGTTTCGTTGATTCTCTCTCTCTCTCTCTCTCTCTCTCTCTCTCTCTCTCTCTCGGATAAGATTTCTTATTGTGTGTAGCTATATAACATTATTATACTTATATTTTTTTTCTGTGTCGTCAAGTTGCTTTTTTGAATACGATAAACGACACGTATTTCTAGTTCTTTTGTCGTGAATGAGATTAGTCTTTCTGAGATCTTTAAAGCAACTGTAATAGTTATTGTTCTTGTTTAAATTTGATTTCTGTTAAAAAAAAAAACTGGTATTAAGACGTGTACTTGATTTTAATTAAAACCATTAAATTTATTTATATTTGTAGTTATTATTCATTTTAAATTAATTTAACTAATCACGATTAGAAAATAATTATTGTTGTAGCAACAATTAGCACAAAGCTTGATAAGGAGACCAAGCAAGCAAGTTTCTTACATCCCATGAAAGACACGTGTTCAGCCACGTGTATATACCTTTCAAACTTTTTTGTTTCTCTCATCTTTTCTCCATCGTTTTCTTCATTTTTATTTTTATTCCGCCTTGGTCGAGTTGGTTACGTACACATATACGTCCGCATGTGCACTTGCGTCTTTTTGCTCTTACTAGTTTACGAACGCAAGTAAGTCCGCAGCAACAGCAGCAGTAGTATCTTGCCCTATACTATACTGCTATATACTACTCTCTTCTTTGACTTTTTTTTCCCTGCATAAACCGAGAAGTTCCCTTTCTCTGTATATAGCTCTTGGTCGTTTTTCAGCTCGTATAAAGTGCAGCAGTAGCAGCAGCAGGGCAGTTACGTTACTGGCTGCTTTTCTCTCCAGCTTCTCGCTTACGCTTGTAATATAAAGGGCTGAGTATATAGAAGGAGTTGAAAAAGAGAAAGAGAGCAAAAGGGCTCGAGGAGGCTTTTATTATTTTATTACAAAACGAGTTTGTGGCGTGTTGGTACATATATAGCCACGCGTATATATACTCGAGAAGCAGAGCAAACGGTAGAGCTGCTATATGTTGAGAGAAAACGTCGGCAAAAAAAAAGAAGAAGTAGTGAGCGCTAAGGAAAATAAGAGGATATAGGCGCGAGAAGCTCTCGCGAGTTTAAAGCCCGTGCGCGGCTTTTTCTTCTTCTTCTTCTTCTTCTTCTTCTTCTTCTTCTTAAACGGGTACGGCAGAGCAGTAGCAGTACTGTTTTCTTGCTGACGCTTTTACACGTGAAACGAAGTTATCGCGGAAGGCTGCTATTATTTATTTATACTTTATGATGGGAAGAAGGTGGGGGGAGGACTTTTATATAGCCTACACACTTTTTGCCAGTTTTATCCTCGGCGCTTGATGTTTGGAGAAAGAGGGATACTACGTATGGGGGAGCTGTGCAAGATGATATTTAACGAGATGGGGGAATATAGGTATATTTCTACTGATGCGTCAGATAAACGATTTTAGCGAAAATCTATTATTTGTTTAAGAGATTATATAGCTAGTAATTTGTGAAAGATAAAGAAACAATTTTATGTATCGATATTGCGTGATAGTATATTTTTCTTTTTGTTTTTTAATACTTTATATAGCTTTCTCTCGTTTTTTCATAAAACATAAAATTTCATCGAAGCTTATAATTGTTATTAGGCACTTACAAAGCTCAGTTAGAATCACCTTCATCATATTCCAGCAAAAAGATCGATATAATCAAACCAGATTTTTCCCTATATTCCAAGACTTCTTTTCAACTCACGAATCGTTAAGCCACACCTGCAGTCTCTTGCGTTATGGCGTATAGAGAACGTAAATTATAACAGTGTCCCTACGGTGATATGCGAAAACCATTAATAATCCAGAGCAACTCGCACTTACTTATATATTTCAGCGGACAGTAGCCATCCGTGTCATCCTCTTTATATAGGTATATATACATACCTTCATGAATATTCAAGTACATATAGCAGGAGAACAAGAGGGGATGAGCATCATCGATGTGCAATGGCGATCTACTGCGTTATCGGCAATTTATGACGGCCTGTCGTTGCTACTGTATACAAGTCTACGTGTATATACTGGCTAGGCACTCCTTCCGGCCGCGCCCACGGTCACTCGTTATTCTTTCTTTCTTTATTTTTCTTTATTATTATTATTTATCTGCTTGTTACATTACTTATCTCTTTGGTGGAAAAGATAGTTGGACGCAGTAAAGATTCATGGCTTTAGAAGCACTGGTTGATCGAGTTGCTGGGACGAAACGTTCATCTGAAAGATTATTTTTCTTTTTTCTTTTTTGGTTTTCGATGATTTTCTTACTTGGATTTGTAAATAATTATTGTTATTTATATTTATTATAAATCTAACAACTATTGTACTTTTAATTTATTGTTACAACTAAAATTGAAGCTTTGATTTATTCATATATTTGATTTGATGAATTAAACATTTAAGCTTGACCGCGTATATATCTCAGATAAGACTATTAAACTTTATTGGCTTCCCGCGTAGAGTTGGTAGTTAAAAGGCAAATTACAGTACTTGAATCATTTATTTCAAAGTGTATAACGTCAGCTTGATTTTTTAAAATCAACAAGCGTATATTTACATGAGGTGGAAGGGGGAAGGGTCGCTACTAATGGATTGATTAATTTAAATTGCTTATTAAATATAAATGTAATAAAAAAAAATTCAGTAATCTTTTTTCACTCTTAAAAAAAATAAATAAATAATAAATTAACGCTGCAAAAATAAAGTTGCAAAAATATTTAGATCCTTGCATCACATAAAGCAACGAAAGGAGATCGCTCTTAAAGCGTATACAAACACACACACATACACAGACAAGAAAGAGTCTCTTCTTTCTTTCTTTTTTGTGTTAAGTTGGCACTAGCATAGCTGTACGGCCATTAACTTTATAGCACTGAGGCTTTGTTGAGGTGAAAGGGCACAATTAAGGC
>JAPYZE010004216.1:0-12987 GCA_030522805.1 Leptomastidea abnormis
TATGAAGTGTCACATCAAAATACATAATTTTTGTAGAATGGCTCATCTATATCCATTGCCAAATTAATGAGTTGTAAGAATTGATACACTAATTTATCTCTTACTTTAGAACACATACTTCAATTTTTACTATACTTATGTAACTTAATTATTTGTGCTAGTTTGAGCTCTACAATGTTACTAATATGTACATTGCGCACTCTAAATCATGTCCTGGTGTTTTTTGAGATAATTGATTTGAAAAATGATCAGTTTGACACATAACCTTATAGGATTTATCATTTAATTGATTCATATTTTAAAACTAAACTAAAGGATTAAAAAATAATTGCCATTTGTAGTTTAAGGTATGAGCAATTTTTTTATTTAAAAAAAAATTATACGTTGACGATGTAAATTCTTAGGAAAACGTGAATAAAAGTACGGCATAAAAATAGCATATTAGAAAACTATGGCAATGAGGGACGTACACTAAGGGCCCAGAGACAAATAAACTTTATAGTTTTGTTTTTTTAACCTAATTTTAGGCTTTTTTACTCATTACTTTGAATTTTTAATAATAAATGTAATTATTAAAAAAATTAACGGCAATAAACGTTTTTAAATTCATAACCCCCAAAATGCCCTCGTCTAGATACGGCTCTAGACTACCAAGCACCCTTTAAAGAGTATTTTATTTTGCTTATCCTCTTTAATCCGCTTTTTTTTTGTTTTCGGAGCAAAATTCAAATTTTTTATAGCTATACTGCATTTTTCAACGGTCGGGGCTATACTTAAAATAAGAGGTTTTTTTACATATTCTACGTTTAAAAATAAAAATATATTGCATAAAACAGGTTTAATAAGAGTGCTACAGTAGAAAACGTATTTACAAAGAAAAAAAAATCAAATCTTGAATTTTTTTTGTTTATAAGCAAATATATTGTACGATAAATCATCTTGAACTAAGGCGAAAATCATTGAATTTACAAAAAAAAATGGAATAATATAATGGGTTAGACAGTGAAATTAAGCCATATTCTAGTTCTCCAAATTGATAGCCCTTATTATTTTACTTACAAAGAGTATTTTCACCAATTTTCAGCCAAATTGAAGTTGATAGAAAAAACTTGCAAGCATTAGAAAACCGTAAAATACGCAATATTTCGAAAAATGGCGATTTTCAAAGAGTTTTTAACTTTTTCTCAATCTAAAAAATGGCTATTGAACCTCTTTTTATGATAAAAAAGATGCGCTTATATTTGATTAAAATTTTTTGAAAGGCGCCTGTAAAAAAGCATTGATAAATAGGCCGAAATGACTAAAATATAGGTGTTAATTGAAGACGTGTCACTTAAACACTTTAATATTATTCAACATTTTTAAAAAAAATGGTTTTTAAAGTTTAAATTGTACTTAAAACATCCTAAAAAAAACGAATTGATTTGCTTAAAATTTCTATTTTTGACAGAATTTTGAAAATGCAGTAAAAATAGAGAAAAAAAGCCTAATTTTCCAACCTTGTATAGCTGTACATCAAGTTCTAGGATACCTAGCAAGCTGAAATTATGGCAAAAGTCATATTTTGTTGTTTTTTAACATATATTTTTTTCAGATTTTTTTAAAGACCTCGATTTGTCAACTTTTTAAAAAAGTATTATATATATATATATATGAATATATTAAAGAGGGGGCCTGTGAGCTCCGACGTGTTATTCTCCATATAAGACTATCTCTTTCGCACCTATTGGCTCTTATGGGGCTATTGAGAGCTCCTACAAACGTGGGTCCCCGGAGCCCATAAACCCCTATATCTACAAATATATGTATATATATATATATATATATATATATATATATACATCTGCAGTATATACTGTAACGTTCGCAAGCTTTATAATAAGATAATAATTAATTTTAATATTTAATAATAAATAACCAACAAATAAAAGTTCAATAAATTATATCACTCGCGAACAAATGAAAGAAAAAGCGTTTTTACGCTGTAATTGATTTTATATTATTGTTATGAGGGATAGTGACTAGCATGCATTTTTAGCAATGCCTATCCTCAGATTATGGGTACCCAGTGTATTGTATCCGGGCCCACAAAAGGAAAGAATAAGGAAATTGAAAAGATAGGATGCTTTCCATGTACTGTCAGACGCAATGCTACAGCACACTCAAGAGCTTACACGAGGAAAGGAAACCTCTCCATTGACCGTCGGACGCACTGACACGGCCAACTCACGAGGTGGAAAGCATTACTCAATCTCAATATCACAAACAACAAAATAAAAATAAAATCAAATTTAAAGTAGTTTGAGCGTATGCTCATTTATTTCAGAGTAAAGTAGTCAGAAACCTTCATGGCTAAAAGTTGATGTGCGTTGAGAATTGTAGGGGTAAGGGGAGCAAGTTCTTGACAAGGCGCAGCCTGGATTTAACAATCGACCAGGTCTGCTGGCCCTCCGAACGAGACTGACTGCTCGCTCCACTGCTCCGACGTCAACGAGCTCTCTTGCTTGAGCCGCCGCGACGCTGATCACGTGACTATAGAAAGAGACAGCGAACGCTTTTACTTGAAATAATTATCTTGATTGATTTCTTATGATTTGCAAATTATTAAATTATCGGTTTGACTTGACATTTATCATTCGGCATCTTAACATTGTTATTGAACAGTGTATAAAATTATAAGTATAAAGATTCATAATTATATGAGTTATATTAATAAAAAAAAAAACGTGTTTTAATCATGAAAATATAAGTTACGCATACGCCAGTATAGTTATAGCGTTATCACCGTATTGCTTTGGGCGGTGCTTCGCTTCGCACTCGAGTATGATACCCCTACGCGCTCACCTACTATACCCACTGCACAGTAGTCACACTCACATATATAATTTTCTGCACATGTGCGCATATGTGTAAGTGCGTCTTTTATTTTCTATCTTTCTTACTTTCGTGTGTTATTATATACGCGCCTATATCTACTGTACGTCAAGCATAGCATGCACACAAAAATGACTAACTTCTTACATATTTTGAACGCTTTTAAATAATTATAATATTTGTTAAATAAAAGATTAATTAGTTTGTATATAATTTTATTAATTGCCAAGCCCAAACGTCCCAAAATATCTGGGACTGTCGTTCCAGCCAAGTATAACAAACTTCCAATAGCTTCTCTATAAAAAGCTTTAGTCCACTGTGCTACATCTGCTATATTGACCTCCAAGTTCTCTGAGTTTTTGGCTTTAACTTGTTTGGTTATCATTGGATACTTCTGTGCTTTACTGTCAGACAATCTGAACTTTTCTAGGATCCTTTCCATGTACTCTTCTTGACCCAATATCAATACCTTCTGACTTCTGTCGTTGATTATTTTTATACCAAGATAATATTTGTACTCTCCTAGGTCTTTCATCTAAAATATTCCACTAAGTTTACTATTAATTTCTGTAATTTTGTTTGGGACATCGCTTGTCAGCAAGATGTCATTTCAAGTAAAACTACTATCACCATCTGATTATTTTTGTGCCAAATGAACAAACGTGGTTTATTAATGTTTTTCCAACCCAAGTTTTAATGCTTCTTCTGAAAATCGCTGATTCCATATTCTTGGGCTAATCCTTAAGCCATGCTAGGCTTTCTTAAGTTAACAACAATTTATTTCATCATTTGGGCTTATTTTAACATCTTCAGGTATTTCCATGTATATTGCATCTTTTAGTGTACCATGAAGAAAGGTGACTTTTACAACCATCTGACGGACATATAAATCACACTTTTTGATCAATGCTAGGGCTGCCATGATCACTGGCAGTCTATATAGAAGAGCATACGCCTTTCTCAACTCATAGTTATTTTTATCTTCAAAACGTCTGATTACTAATCTGACCTGATACTTTGTATGGTCTTGCCTTCTTCATTCTTTTTCTCTTTTGAAAGTTCATCTGAAGTCGATCTGTAGTTTATTCTGATTTTTCTCAGTTTTGGGTCTATCAACCATTTTCTATACTTGGTTGTTGCACATTAAGTTTAACTCTTCTCTGACTGCTTTAGACCAATCATTTTTTTGTCGTCTGATTTCATTACTTCTTTGTAATTAATGGGGTCTTTGTTTGTCCCTGCCAGGTAGATATGAAATTGTTTATTATCTAACATCTCATTACTCTTGTCTTCTGATTTAGCTACTCTTAAGTGACCCCTTATAGATATATTTATCCTTGCAGTTTTCTCTGGCAAGGCTCTGGTCTTTGAAGCTATTTTTGTGTTCGTCTAATTATTTTTCCTTTTCTTGGGCTCTATCTTTTCTTTTTCTACTTCGAAACATCTGATTTTATCTATATAAAATTTCTTGTTTTGCGTTAATTCGCTAGGTGGTATTTTAAACTTGATGCCAGAATGTGGTGTTCTATTGTACATGTGTAACAGCATCTGACACTAACGCCCACATACTCTTGCGCAATCCCAAATCAAACAAGAAGGCTCTGATCTTTTACTGTATCGTCTTGTTAAACCGCTCTGCAGTCTTATTCAACTTTAGAGTATGCGGTGGTGCAAACAACCCTGTGATATTTTCTTACTTTATTATTTCTGAAATTTTCCTCTAGCAAACTCTGTCTCATTGTTTGTGCATATATAAATCTTACCACCTGAGTCAATGAAACTTCTGATATGTTTCAGGTATTCTTCTAAATTATTACCGTACAGGTTTTTATTTTAAACAGCATACGCTTGAGCGTATCTGAAGTACTCATCTATTAATACTATCAGGAATCCGTTATCTCCTGCTTAAAAGTTTGGAATTATTGGACCAATTGTGTCCACATTGATTCTTTTTAATGATTTTGTTGTTCTTACTCTTTCTTCTGATTGTGGTAGCCTTTCCATCTTGGTTAATTTACAAATTTTACAGTCTAAAATTGATTCATAAAAATTGACTTTGGTTAGAATCACTTCTGACTTTTGCATCTGTTTAAGGTATTTTAAAGATAAGTGGCCTAGATTAATGTGCTACATTAAACCTTTATTTCACTGTTGAAATTGGTTGTTACTTTTATCAACCTTCAACTTATATAATAATCTCTCCAGCTCTTCTGATTCAACTTAATATGTGATCAATTGTTTTTCCTTACTGTTTAAATTAACTTCTGAAGTTCCGAGTTCATGTCTCTTTTTCCTTTCAATCTCCAACAGATTTATGGGCTATTAGAGAGTTTGTTTCATTTGAAATTAAGTTAATATTTGACAACTCTTAAACATCTGTCTGAGATTGTTCCATAAACTCCTGGAACGATAGCTTCTTTGCTACAAATGCGTACTTGTCATATTTCAACATCTGATCTTTTCCATTTGAATAATTCATCTAAACTTCTAAATTTATTAACCAGTTCGAATTTTTCATATGCTTCTGAGAGATATATTTTAAAATGTGTTTTTATCTGGCACTTTTATTTTTATTGTCTAACATAATATCTAAACCTTTGTCAACAAAATGTGTTAACGAAGTAAGGTTACTAGATGTGTATTTATCATCTTTATCATCTATTTTTGTCATTTAATTTATTTTTATTTGCACTTCTGATAATTTTATCTTTGCTTTTAATTAAATCTTTTAAAATTAACCCCTAACTCACTATGTAATGTGTTGCATCACAGTCAGCAATAAATGTGACTATATTTTTATTTTCATAATCAAACAAATGTTTACTTGCTAGTAAAGCCTTGGCTTTGTTTCCTGGCTTGTTCTCTCTTCCGGTGTTCATACCGTTAACCTTGGTTTTGTTATTTTACCTGAGTCGTCTACTCTCTTCTGACTTCGATTTTGCTTCTTTTATCATTTTCAAAGATACGTTTGTACGTCTGCTTTTTATTGTTATTAAACAATCTTAAACTCATCGAGTTATTTGTAATTAAAATATTACCATATAATACCTTACTAATGATGTTATAACCTTTTAAAGCATCTAAGTTTAGTCTCTCTCCCGTGGGATTTTTTAAAGTGTTTTTAATCAAAAAGTACCTTTTTTAAGTGTTTTTTAACAAATTTCGATTTTTGAGTTTGATAACTTTTTCATGGTCTTTTAGGTTGTTCTTTACGAATATTATATAAAATTAACAATACAAACACGAAAGTGTTAGTGTATTAAATAATACAAACACGAAAGTGTTACTGTATTTAAAATTGAATGTCTTAAAAATTCATAAAAAAATAAAGCTAGTAACATTTAAAAAATTTTTATTGAATCAAAAAAATGGCCAAATTGAATTTTTTTCAGAAATTCACCTATATTTTTCTTGAAAACTTTTTAGCTTTATCAAAAATTTTTTTTAAACAAATATCTTAAAAGAGGTCAAAGCATATTATAACATTTTTTTAGATGTTTCCATGAACTTTTTCAAAATTTTGATTTCACGAGTTTTCAAAAACTCAAATTTCGATTCGGATCATGTTGAAAAAATTTGAGAGTATTTTTTGACCAAATTTTTATTCTTAGAAAAATTTTGATAAAATTTATCGTTTTCAAGAAAAAAATTTGCGAAGTTTTAAAAAAAAATTGCATTGAGGACACTATTTTGTTTTAGCAACAATTTTTTAGATCTTGCTAACCTGATTTTTTTTTAGTTCAGACATCGAGGCCACGATCTGAATGGGTTTGAGCAATAGAAAATGATTAAAAAGGAATGAAAAGTTATGAAAAAAATACCAGCGAAAAATGCCGTTTTTTTGCATAAAAGTCCATTTTTCCATGATTAAACATTTTTCTAGAACTTTTTAACCATCACCATTCGAAAGAGCACCCTTAAAAACATAGGAAAAGGTAATTTGGAATTTTTTTCTCAAATGCATTGAACGGCAGCTACTCAAACTTTAATTTCAAATGGGCGTCCTATGGGCGTTAATGGGTTAAAAAAACAAACCTTAAGAGAATAGCTATATATAGTACCGCTATTTCGCAATATTTTTCAATAAAAAATTTAATTTTTAACCTAACTATATACTGAAATAATATTACGAAAAAGTTTTTTGTCAACTACTTTCCTTCTTCCCAAATAACGATTGCAAAAAAACCTTTTATGTTCGATACCGTTGTGTCCTCCCTTATAGTCCAGACAAATAATATTTTTCTGTTAAATAATTATTTATCTGCACATTATAATGTGCACATTACAATATAACAATAATTTACCTGCAATATTACTTCTGAAAACGGTAGATAAAAGTAAAAGAAAGTAATGCAGGTAAAATGTAACTATAAATTAGTGCAAATTAATTTTTTACGGCCATCTAAAGGAACCAAAAACGACTTTTTTTGAAATATCTCGAAAGCAATAAATCTTACAAAAATAAGTTTTAGATAAAAGTTGTAGGTATTAAGATTATCTTTAAAATAAGACGTTAATGATCTTAAGTAGTTAATTTGTTGCTTAGAAAGCTTAAAAAACCACTAAAAATTGGCTTTTTTTAATATTTTAATAAGTAATTAACCAACGTTCAAAAATTGTTAATATTGCATAAAAGTATGTGTAATAAGGCCCTTTAAAAGTGTGCCAAAATGCAGCGCAAAATATTTTTAACTTTTTGCCAAATTGCATTTGTTTACCCCGCAGAGGCCTTACTTCGAACAAAAAGTTAGAAGCTTGAGGCATTCTTAGAAGGTTGCAATTGAGTAAAACAAAAGTTTGTTATTTCTACTAAGGTTTACAAAAGTTTGTGACTCAATTTTAATAATAACATTGTTTAAAACGTAATAAACAATTTTTTCATTTTTTGCATTATAAACAAATTTTACGGCCTCAGATAAAATTTTGATTTATTGATATTAGCACCTTTGTTAATAATTCGTCAAGATACCCCAGTTTAAAAAACCGCTGCCAATTATTTGGCAGAAAGCTTCCTCAAATAAATATTTATTCCATATTTTTTTTTATAAAATCTGTTTGGTTTTAGGGTTTTTGTTTGTAAGACGAAACCGGAGTGGACTTTATATTTTATGGTAGCGGTTTTAGTCGTATGGGAAAAGTGAGTTTGCGAGGATAGGTTTTAGGAAGAGTGGTACTTTTAACAAGTGTACCAGAGTTGCACTATGCTTAGTGCTAGAGGAGAAGTTGTACCTGACCGTGTGCGGAGGAAGTCGGTCGACTGGTATTAAAACACGTGTAACTTATCGAAATTACTTCCTATTCAAAAACCACCACTTGCAATTAAAAGACAACACTTTAAACTTTATTAATCAATTAACACATTTAAATTATAACAAAAATTCGATCTAGCATACAGGTATGAAGTTACAAACTTTAAGGCGTGAGAAATCGCTTATGCGGCGATAGCGTGTGATACGCGCGGTTTTAAGAAACGGAAACTATTGAAATTCACTCAAAGTAGTGAATCGAGGCCAGCACAATGCTAAACACGATTTCACAGATAATGATTTGTTTTATACTAGTAAAAATGGTGAGTTGCTCAAGAGAACGTGTGCTTAGGGCGCGAGTGCGACGTAGACTGCCGGCAAGCGCGTCTTGTCAGACAGTTAAAGAAGAAGAAGAAGAAGGCGGAAGTAGACTCGGGGTAAATAGTTAGTCAGTACTACTACGCAAATAAAATTATCTCTCGGCTAATTTAGGCGGGATATTATAAATATACTAAGCTAACTTCTAACAAAATCATATACTTAAATGCTGAACATTTTTTACCAAAATATATATAATAGCAAAAATATGTTTTATAAATTTATATCTTTTTTATTTTTTTCGAAACATATGTATAAATGTACTTCAAATTTGAACCATAAAAAATACATAATAGAGCAAATATCTGATCAAAATTTTAGATAAATATCTTTTGAATTATTCGAGATATGTAAACTTAAAAAAATTTTAGTTTTTCAACAATAACTTAAAATTAACATAACCTAAATAAATAGTAAAAAAAAGAAATGAAAAATTTTTTTCTCTAAAAGATGCACTTTGTCCGAAAAAAATTATCAATTTTTAATATGTTAAAATTACAAAAAATTAATTTCTCGAAAACTAAATGTGAAAAAACAATTAAAGATTATTAAAAAAAAATTTTATATTCCTTTCCAAATTCTTTAAAAAAAAAACCAATTGAATCCTTTTAGAGCGATCAAAATCGAAAGATAAGAAAAACTTTTATGATTAATTAAATAAACGAATACGTACATCCATGTACGAAAAAGTGTTTACACGAAAAATTTTTTTCAAAAAAATGATATATTCTGACTTCTTACATCATAAAATACATGTTTAACACAATTTATAAAAAAAATTTTTGCATGATCACAAGGCTTCTTCTTTGAAAGCTGAGATAATTGATTTTTTTCAGAGCTTGAGAGTTTGAACGTGCAGTCCAAAAATTGAGGGCTCGCTCTCACAGCTTCCCCCACTTCAACGTTCAGAGCTATTTCATGAAAAATTTTAGAGCAACAAGCTTATAACTGTCGTGTGGCTTCTATATGGCTGAATAAATCTTACTAAAATTTTTTTTTTAAACAATCAACTAATGACTTGCATCGTCAAATTTTTTCAAATTTTTTTATAAACAATTGCGAGTTTTGACTTATTATTAAAATTTTGAGTTACAAACTTTTGAAAACCTTAGTAGTGATAACCCACTTTCGTTTAACTCAATTGCAACCTTCTAAAAATGCCTCAAGCTTCTAACTTTTTGCTTGAAGTAAGGCCTCTGCAGGGTGAACAAATGCAGTTTTGCAAAAAATTATAAATATTCTGCGCTGCATTTTGGCACACTTTTGAAGGGCCTTATTACACACACTTTTATGCAATATTAATAATTTTTGAACGTTGGTTAATTTTTTATTAAAATATTAAAAAAAGCCAATTTTTAGTATTTTTTTTCAAGCTTTCTAAGCAACAAATTAAATAATTGAGCTCGTTAACATCTCATTTTAGAGATGATTTAAATACCTACAAATTTCATCTAAAATTTATTTTCGTAAGATTGTTGCTTCTGAGATATTTCAGAAAAAGTCGTTTTTGGTTTCTTTGGATGGCTGTAAAAAATTAATTTGCACTAATTTATAGTTACATTTTACCTGCATTACTTTCTTTTACTTTTATCTACAGTTTCCATGAATAATATTGCAGATAACAATTATTTAATATTTTGGAGTATTTTACTACTGTTTGCCTGGACTATTAAGGAAAATGAGACCTATTGCCGATATTAACTTTCAACTCACAAAAAACAGCATGACTGATAAAATTAGCTGTAACTTTTAAAGCATCAAGCGATAAAAATTGATCTCAGATTGTTTAATAAGTCGCTAAAATGCATCTTATCTGCTTGGTCCGGAAGGGCCTTGTCACATAAAAAGCTAGACTAGACGAATGATCTAAAATAGGTGCTGACCCATTCTACGGACCTCTCCCCTATAAGGTTTTTTTTTCATCTAAAATTAATTCAAAATGGTTGAATCATAACACATTTCATTAAAGTCGACAATTTTTTTTGTCAACAACAATTGAGGTGTAAAGTTTTATCTGAAACAAAAATATATATTATAAATTACTCTTGTTTGTAACTACAAAATAGCTGATTATGGATTAATGTAAGTTAATAAAAGTAGTTTATGTGAACATATTTTTTTCGTTTTTTAATACTTTTATATACTGATTTTTAATAAAAATCTATCCGGCAAAACTTTTGCACGCAACTGTAGTTCTCCAGTAAACCACTTTTCTTCATGGTAAATCGGAAATTGTTGAAATGGTAGGCATATTATCAAGGAGTCAGATTTTTCAAATAATTTTTGTAGTTCGACAATAAACCAATTTTCTTCATGGTAAATCAAAAATTGTTGAAATGGTAATAAGCATATTATCAAAGAGTCAGATTTTTCAAATAATTTTTGTACTATTGATGATTGAAAATAAATAATTTTTTGCAAAATTTAATCTATACGGTAGTACACAAATGAGCTATTAGTGTTACGAAATAATGTGCGAAATTTCAAATCAATCGGTGAAATAGTCTTGAAGTAACTGTTGATGCCGATTTGGACAAAGGTTGAAAAAGTTTCGAAAAAAACGCGTTTACAGATTTGTTTTATTTAAAAGTTTAGTGGAAGAAACTCTTAGAAATTGATGACTGTATCTACAAAAAAAAATTTTCTGGCTTAAATTACATAGAGTTTTGTACTCTAGACGTGTCTTTTAAAGCAAAATAAAAACCGCTGCTAAATGCATTAGCAGAATGCTTTTTTAAAGAATTCTGAAAAACAATATTAATTATATTTAAAATCTTATTATTTTATTTCTTTAAGAAAGAAAAAGTCTAAAATTAATATGATTAATTAAAATAATTATAAATTTTATTTGTTTCAAACAGCACTTAAATAAAGTACTTTTTGATCTTAAACGTCGTTTATAGGATCCAATTAACGAAATTTATTAATTTAAATACGATATTAGTAAAAAGGGACCCAGAAAACCATGAAAATGATATCAAACTCAAAAAATCAAAATTTGTGAAAAAAAGCATATAATAAGGGTCTTTTACAACCTTATTAAGTATAAATCAATACTACAGTATAAATGACATAATAATTATTCAAAAAACAAAATAAACTTTATAACATCTATATTTAATCTTAATTGTAGAATATTCAGTTTTTTCTAATCATAGAATTATATTTTAAAAATTATTTTTCTTCACACTCGTGTGGAAAGTTCGCCAAAAGTTTTCTGCAGAGTGGCAGAAAAACCGCGCGTGCATTTTCGTCTCCTCAAGATGCGCATAAGCTTACTGCGCAGCTCTCTCTTGCCAGTTCGCAGCGTCGGCTGACTGGAAAGGCCTAACCTCTTGCTTTACGAAGCTGCAATGTATTTCATAAACTAAATTTCTAAAAAGGCTGGTAAAGTTGTAATGACCATTTATTAAATTCTGATAAATACATATTAGTATAATATAAGCCTCCCATAATAGGATAAATAGCCCGATAATACATAAGTTTATCGTTGTGATTGTATGTCTTACAAAGAGATTTTACAATATTCGATTAATACATTTTTGAAATATTTGACTAACATATTTTATATTATGACAATTTTATGCTAATAAATATCCTATAGTATAGAAGTATATCGTAATTATCATAAAGCGCAAAAGATATTTTTCGTTTTTGTTTTTTATCTCTTTTGTTATTCTTTAAATATTATTTGAAACATCTTTTTTTAAAAATGAACCACACTTTCTGTACTCCTCGACAGTATTTTTAGTTTCTATCTCTCTTACTCTTCTACTCTCTTGTCTGTCTCGGCTTCGCCTCGGGTGGCAACGCACACGCGGACGAAAATGTACTACTTTTTGACCTAGTTTTTCATTTCTACTGCAGAAATTTACAATTTATATTCTATTAAGGACGTTCCTCCTGCTCAATCACGTATCAACGCTACGTTCAAATCTACAAAGGGGTTCCATGGGAGACCTGATAACAACTTTTGAGACGCTATTGCTCTCCTATACTAAGCCCCACATATACATGTACACTAATACGACCATAAGACCAACAGCGCATGCGCAAAAAAAAAACCAAATCGAAAATTTTCACCGTTACAAAGCTTTCTCTTTGAGAAAGCAATATAAAAAAAAATTATTGTTAATTATTATAAATTTTTTTCATAATTCTTTGATTGTATTTTCTTTCTAAAAACCGCTGCTAACTGCATTAGCAGAATGCTTTCTCAAAGAATTCTGATTTACAAAATTAATTATATTTAGCTCTTGTTAACAAATTTTTTTATTTATCAAATATATACGAGCACATACATTACAAAACAACTTAAACAAAAGAACTTAATATAAAAAAACTATGAAAATGATATGTAGTTCTAAAAATAAAAATTTTTATAAAAAATACTTAAATAAGGTATTATTTGATCAAAAACACCCTTAACAAGGTCCAACTATCGATTTTCATTAATTTTAATGTGATATTTGTAAACAGCAACCCAGAA